>JAQQST010001426.1:0-12647 GCA_028646485.1 Cryptoprocta ferox | reverse complement strand
CCACAACCACAACTCCTTGCTCTCCATAGCAGTACAATCTGTTTCTCTCTAAGCCATATCTCTGTATTGCCTACACTCTTTGTGCCTCTTCTCTCTCCTTAGTTGGGGAGTTCCTCTGTCAGTCTTCAGGTTGCTTTTTGGGGTATTCAGGATGATTTGGTAGGTATCTAGTTGTGTTTGTGGGATGTGATGAGCCTAGATTCCTCCCACATCACCTCCATCATCCTCTTTTGTGAAGAATTCTTGCTTTTAAAAACCTGGTAAAACTCACACAAATTTTACAAAGTTGGAGAATATAAACTCAACACTTAAAAATTAACTGTATTTCTACATTACAGACATTAATCCCCCAAATAAAGATACTTCCATTTACAATAGCATACATAGAATAAAAATGTATAGGATTTAATACAAGATAGAGGTCATAACTGCTGTGATGAAAACTGGAAAATATTTTTCAGGAATTGAAAAAAAATAACTGTAACCACATCCATGTTCTTACATAAGAACACTTAACACTAGTAAGCTGCTGAGGCACAGGGTGGCTCAGTTGGTTAAGCGTCCAACTTTGGATCAGGTCATATCTCGTGAATGGTGGATCTGAGCCCTGTATCAGGCTCTATGCTGACAGCTTGGAGCCTGGATCCTGCTTCAGATTCTGTGTCTCTGTCTCTCTCTGCCCCTCCTCTACTTGCACTCTGTCTCTCTCTCAAAACAGATAAACATTAAAAAAAAATTACTGAGCTGTCAATACTACTCAAAGTGATGTACAGATTTAATGCAATCTCTATCAAAATCCCAATGGCATTTTAGGCAGAAAGATCAATACCTATCCTAACATGCATATAGATTTCACCAGAAACCATGTACTACAAATAATCTTGGAAAAAAGTGTACATTGGTAGCAACATATTTTTTTTTCAAATTTAAAACCTATTACAAAGCTGTAGTTATCAAAATAATGTACTATAAGCCATAAAGAAAGGCATAGAATAATGAAAAAGTGATGGGTGAGTTACATGTGCACTTCACCTATGTGAATGTATATGACAGCTAACTGAAAATCTTGTTACAATTCATATTCTGATTTGGATTTCTGGGTGGGGTCTGAGTTTTCCTCATTTCTCATTAGCTTGCAGTAGGTGCCAACATCTTCGGTTCAAGAACTATATTTTTGGGGGGGGGGGGGTCTGAGTGGCCCAGTCAGTTAAGTGTCTGACCTCAGCTCAGGTCATGGTCTCATGGTTCATGAGTTCAAGCCCTGCATTGCGCTCTGTGCTAACTGCTCAGAGCCTGGAGCCTGCTTCAGATTCTGTATCTCTATCTCTCTCTACCCCTTCCCCACTTGCACTCTCTCTCTCTCTCTCAAAAATAAATAAACATTAAAAAAATAGTAAAGACCCTTATTTTTGGGGTGCCTAGGTGACTCATTTGGTTAACCGGCTGACTATTTTACCTCATGTTATGATTTCAAGGTCATGAGATGGAGCTCCATGTCGGGGTTTACAGTACACATTGAGTCTACTTGGGATCTCTCTCTCTCTCTCTCTCTCTCTCTCTCTCTCTCTCCCTCCCTCCCTCCCTCTCCTCCACCCCCAGTCACTTGTGAGCTTTCTCTCTCTCTCTCTCTCAGCATAAATAAATAAACATTAAAAAGGAGCCATACTTTTAAAAATTTTTTAAAAAGAATGATTTTGAACTTAAAAAATATTGTGGAAATTACAACTTCTAGCATAAAGAGCAGAAACAATTCCTACACACTACATACCATTCTAACAGGTTTTCATAAATTCACCCATGAATCTACAGTACCTGTGAGATCAGTAGAACTGTTCTTCATCTTTTAAAAAGTACCTTGGCAAAACCTCAGTAATAGTAGAGCCTGACTTTTACCTCAGCATCTCTGACTTTGAACTCATCTAAGAGGAACATATAGAGTGCTAAACACAAGCAACCCTAAAAGAAGGTTCAGAGCAGGCTTCAAAGTGACCGGGGTAATGCAAACACAATTAAAACACAGAACTGATCAACCAAAAGAAGTAAGTGAGCCTACAACATAAAACATAAAAATTACAAATTGAATAAAAAAGAATAAAAGTGATGGGAGTAAAAATTTTTTGGCATTGAAACTAAGAAATGTTTTCAGGAGCATAAAACTTTATAAATCTACTTGTGGAAGAAGGTTATAGTGTCTTGCAAACACACCACAGAGACAAGCACGTAACTATTTAACCAACATAACTATTGTTTGTTAGTCTCCTACAACAATAAAAGTTTTGTCTCATTTATCTTTCGTGCTAAGTTATAGTTTACAATTTTAAGGCAGTAGAACATAAATGACACATGTTTTCTTTGTCTGAAGCAACAGAGCAGTGATAAGGAAGACTGTGTCTGTGATAGTAGTGTGGAATAAAATGGAACTTGTAGGACAGAGCCCTGAGTGATTTATAATCTCCACACCATTTGCACAGCATTATCTGTAGCAAACACAGGAGAAAGCCTTCATTTTCCAAAGCAGACTAGAAAGAAAGTGAAACATGGGAGTTTCCAGAAGAAATGACCTCTTTCAGTAAATCCTCCTAAGACACTTATGATAAATGAGAAAAAAAATAACCTTATGGTGGAGGGATGAGACAGAAAGTACAGAGAAAATGAAGTGTTGAACCTACTGTAATTGGCAGGTCACATTGATGTCAGGTGACTGATGATCTTCACAGGACATAATAACTGCTGTGAAACAATCTCCAGAACAAGTATGTAAATCATAATCTAAATGTAAACATAGAGATGTCTGGGTGGATCTGTCAGTTAAGTCTGACTCTTGATTTTGGCTCAGGTCCTCTGCAACCATCATGCTTGTGCTCTCTCTCTTTCTAAGTAAGTTAATTAATTAATTAATTAATTAATAATAAATCTGTTTTATTAAAATACTAAGCCAAATAGAGCACCTATATATGTAATATATAACAGTGTATTTGAGCTTTGTGTTTCATGTATAATCAGAGACTTTCATATGCTCCTTTTTCAGTTCTTCTCATCATCTCAGTCACAAAACCTTGGCCCAGACACTTTGACATGGGAGGTTAACTGATGTACAATAATTGTGGAACTCTGATCTCCTCTCACTCCCCTTTCCTCACTTAATAATGTTCTTCAGGGTTCCTGAAACACTGGGATTTCTCAACTGCAGCACAGATGGACTGGGACTTTTAAGAGAAGCCCTAGTCCTCATGCTGACTAATGTTCTGTCTCATTTTTTTCTCTCAAGGATGATGATCTTCTATTCTTTCTCAACAGTGCCTATAGCAAGGTATCTCTCTGTACAAATGTTATTGATCTAGTAAAGTAAAAGAGGAACAGCAAATCTCATTGCTTCATTCCACTGCTTTAACAAGTACAAGTGACTTTTCAACAATGCAGGAGTTCAGTGTACCCACCACCCATGCTGTTAAAATCCATTTATAAGTTTGACTCCATAACACTTTATTTTAACAGCCTACTATTAACAAGGAACCTTATCAAAAACATTCAAATATTAGAACATTAGAAAGAAGATAAAATATATTTACAATACTGTACTGTAACAACATCTGACTATAAGAGGACCCACAGTTGAAGCCCATGAGGTTCAAGGGTCTAATGTACTTTGTGTTACTGTATGTTTACCTGCAACCTTGATGAAGTTGGGGCTGGCTAAGGCTGGTGTAGAACACTTCATCTACTACAGATCACTGTTCATGCATGAAAATCTATTCACTGTTATTCACTAACAAATATTAAGTTCAAACACACTGCAAGCAAACCACTGCAAGATCGCTGTGTGATTCTTGGTCAAAATACCCATTACAAGCATTCAAGAACCATTCTTGTTCCTCTGATAGAATGATCTGTGACCTGTACTCCCCATGTTTTTCATGCTGAGGCTAATTATTGAGTAAATGTGGATTTACAATATTGTACACCCTTTTATGGAAGAGTTACCTATACTTTCCTCAAGTATCTATGAAAATTTCTTTGTCAACTGCATAATGAATGTTCTATGCATTGCTATGATGAAGATACGTCCAGATGTTACTGAACTGCCAGGGTTTTCTGTTTAAACAGCAAGTGGCAAAACTATTTCAAATTAGACCATACCTCTGTCTTACTTTAATGCAAAGAATGGTGCCCTGAAGAGTTACTTCATGCTGACTTATATCACTTTTGTATGTTAACCATAAAGAGCATCTCCAGGTAGACTTTCTTCATACATCGTACATGACAGTCTCTTGAATCTTCCATGGAAAAGTAGGTATGAGTGAATTCCACATCATACAAGAGCCCCTCCTATGTGAAGCAGCAACAATCAAATTATTTTTCATGCACACAAACAATAAAGCCATAGCATAAATGATTTAAGACTAAAATTATTATTCTGTGAATTCTGATTTTATTTAGTTTTGGCTTTCCATTACATAGTTTGACAATTGTTTACATCTTTATATTTTTATCCATCACAAAGACTATTTGGGGAGCAGCTGAGTGGCTTAGTCAGTCAAGTGTCTGATTCTTGATTTTGGCTCAGGTCATGATCCTAGCGTCCTAGGATCGAGCCCCACGTGGGCTCTGATTTGACCATGGAGCCTGCTTAGGATTTGTTCTTTCTCTCTCTCTATTCCTCTCCCCTGATCACAGTCTCTCCCTCTCTCTAAAAGAAAAGGCCTTATTTTGTTCTCACGTGTATATTAAAAACAAAGGTTGCCCAAAATTTTTTACATTTCTAGGGTCTCTATCCAGGACGCTTTCCCTGATGTTGAGTAAAGGTTCAGTTCCAGGTAAAGACTTGGCCACCATTCTTGACTTTGTAAGGTACCAAGCCAAAATGTGTACTCTCATACTGAATAGTTTGGATGATGATTTAAATGTCATGCCACATTTGTTACATTTTTTAAAAATGTTTTACTTCTTTTTAATAGCTAGAGTAGGAGCAGGGGACGGGGGTCAGGGAGGGTAACAGAAGATCTGAAGTGGGCTTTGCACAGACAGCAGCAAGCCCGATGCAGGGCTCAAACTCACAAACTACAGTATTATGACCTGAGGTGATGTCGGATGCTCAAACAACTGCACCACTCTACATTTTAAGGTTTTTATCCATTATGTGCTCTGATGTTCAGAAACTTGTAGTTCTGCTTAAAATCTTTTTCACACCTTATTTTACATTTCTCAGCCTTCTCTCCACAATTTATAAACTTACGTTGGTACGTTTTGAGTGGTATTTAATGGCTTTGCCACATTTTGTATATTTGTAAAAGTGTTCTTCACATTATAAAATCTCTGTTGTTGAGAGAGTTTTGAAGGCAAGTTAAAAGTTTTGCCACAGTTACTACATTTCTGTGTCTTCTCTCCAGTAGGGATACAATGATGTATACTAAGACTTGAGTTTTCATAAAAGACCTTCCCAAACTTATTACTGTTAGACTGATTCTCTGTTATTTGCTATGATTAACATTTTCCCAGATTCATTTCATGGGTAAGCTCTGTCTCCATTGAAATTCCTCAGTCAGTGAAGTGTCTGGAAGTTATAGATCTTCCTATGTTCACAACACATGAAAACTTGCTCCAAATTGAGTATTATGTGATACTTTTGAACAGTGATGTTTAGTTAAATATCTGGCCGTGTTTATCAAAATTAAGAGACTTTGGAACAAAAAGGGATTATGTGTTGGTTGAAGAATCAAGAAACCTCCAAAAAAGACTTCTCAAATCAATCACATTTTTAATTTTTATCTTCATTATGAAATGTCTAACTTTAAGAAATGTTTCAGAGAATGATTAAACCAATGTTATATATGAAATGGTTTGAATGATTTCTTTCAGCATGGACTAGGTAACATTCCAGAATTTCCAAATGTCCTTTCAGAGAATGTATGTTTAATAAGTGGAATTGGGTCCTTTCATTGAAAGACAGTGTTCTGCAAACATAACTGACTTAATGTTGGGTTCCCCCCCTCAATTTTTATATCCTTGATCTCTTCTGTCAGTAAGGATTTCATCATGGTCTTGTGGCCAGTTTTGTCATATCCATCATAATATCCTTTCTACCCTTCACTACCACCCATCATTATGGCTATCATTCATTAAGTATAAATACTCAGAGCCACAGCCTCCAGATCTTCCTATATTAAGTCTAAGGAATGAATTTTTTTTTTTTTTTTGCCAATCATTGCCAACAAGCCTAGGGTGTTATGAAAAGACACAACTACAAGATAGAAAAGAAGTTATCCCACTTGCTAAAACCACATATATGTATGTTAAAATGATAGTGTAGAAAATTAATACCCATCACAGGACATCAGCAGAATGGAGAAATAGGAAATACTAGGATGTTGCTCTTCCACGAAATAAAAAATGGACTAAATGACCTTTTGGAGTGTTCAGAAGCCCTTGGGAGAACACAGCACACCCAGACAAGCACAAATGAAGAAGAGCCACAACAAAGACACAAAGAAAGTTTGTGAAACTTGCCCACAACATCTGCTTACCCTCTCTGGCAGTCCATGGCAAGACTGAAAAAACTCTTAGCTCCTCTAAGGAGAGAAACAAATAAGTGACCTGTATGTTCAATGATCTGGCTTGTTCGCCACTGTGTGAAGGACTTGTTTCTGTCATGCAGGACATGCAAAGCCGAGGGAATGACAGCACCTTGTGGATGCACTGTGGTGGCTGCTCAGACAAAAGGTGAGCATTTGTTCAAACACTGGAAACTACAGAGCTGAAGACAGAGAGATGAAGGTATCATGCACTCTCATGTTACTCTCTTAAACTGGGAAATTTCAAAAGCTCAGACATTACAAATGGCCAATACATGTGTGACTAAATTACTATTATTTGTCTTTTCCTCTACAAAGCAAGTTCACAAGCCTGTGCCCGTAGAATTTTTTTTTCTTACTTCCCAGATCTCAAGGAAAGAACACATAGTATACAAAGAAATAGAAAAACATATTCCAAATGGAAGAATAAAAGAATAAAGTAAATCTTCAAAACTGGCCCTAAAGTAAGAAAGAACTATTAATTGCCTGACAAAGTATTCAAGAAGTGATCATAAATGAGGCACAATGGCTGGTTCAGTCAGTGAAGTGTGTGATCTTGATCTGAGAGTTCTGACTTGGGTGAAGAGATGAATTAGAAATAAAATCTTAAAAAAATATATCATAAAGATGTTCATGGAGAAAGAAGAGGAAACAGTTAAGTAACTAAATGATATCAGAATACTCTGCATGACAAAAAGGAAAATCCAAAGAGACAAAGTACTGGGAGATGAGGAGTACAATTACTGAATTTAAAAATAGAGCAACGGGGCTGCAACAGACTTGATGAAGCAGAAGAAAGAATCAGACAACCTCAAGACTTCTTGTTATAAATTACCTATGGGAACCAAGGGAAAATGTGAAAAAGACAGAGTCCAGGGATTCATGGGACACCAACAAATCTCACTCCCCATAAGGAGAGGAAAGTGAAAGAGATTACATGAAGGACTGAAGGCTTAAACTTCCCACATATATGGAATAAAGAGAGAAATTCAACAAGCTCAGTAAATTCAAAGGAAGATACATGTCAAGGCATGAACACAGTGACACATTATAATTAACTGATCAGAAATCACAGGTGATAAAAGAATTGTTAAACGCCAACACGAAAGCAGCTCATCTTTTACAAGAGAGCTCCTTTAAGATTATTAGTGGGATAATAGACCTTATAGGAAGAAGTGCATGGACAATGTTCAAGTAATGAAAGATCAAAAACTATCCACCAAACTAATACTCTATTTGGCAAGACTATTTTCCATCAATGTAGAAATGAAGCCTTTTCCACGCGAAACCACAACCCACCTCCCCAAGTTTATCAGGCTTGTCCTATAGAAATGTTCAAGGAAGTCCTTCTAGTTGAAATCAAAGAATTCTAATCAGTAACTGAAACCACATAACAACATATAGCTCTTTGCTACATATAGATATTTAAACAATTACAGAGATCTTTAGTGTGTAATTGCATAGCGCATGTTGCTTTCATTTCTGCTAGCATTTCTTTTTCAAATAAATGTCTAAAAATAATAAATCAAGGTAATAAAGTGTACAACAGAAAGAATAGAATTTGTGATCTTGGTAACAAAGTGGGTACAGGGGTGGTGATGATAAGTAGAAGAGTTTTGCATGTAAAGGACAATATCAGTTTACAATGGTACATTACACCTTTAAGATGTTTTATGGAATCTCTAAGGTAACCACAATGAAAATACATACAGAGGACACAAAAGTTAATGAGAATATTATCAAAACATGTCATAGGTATATTACCACAATGAAGGATAAAATATAATACTTGATACTGTGATATAAAAATGTTTAAAAATTAGTTTCAATTCACAAAAAGTGTTTCTCTCATGCAAAAAGAATATAAATTTACAAATAGATGATGAAATTAATTCTATTATTATGACAACTCACCTAGACTTGATACAACATTCACTGAACACTAATGAAGGAAATCAATGAACAATATGAGTCACAATCAAGTATGTGTGGGTGATATTTATACAGGCAAACACACTTTTATGGGCAAAGGACATAAAGCTGATTCATATATGGGTGAAACTCACATTATCTTAAAATGTACTGAAATGAAAATTGACAGCCTATTACAGAATTCACAGGCAGAAAGAAATGAAACCACAAATACCTAATGTTGTGGAAGTTCCCAAGGGAAAAAAATATTACTAGGGAATTGCAAAACCAGAATAACAACATTTAACCCCAAAAATACTATATAAAAACATGAATTTTTAAAAGGAAATGTATATGACTATAATTTTGAACTATGTACCCATGAAAAGCAAGCATTTTGACTTCTTGATATGTCTTCATTGACAGTAAAATAGTAAAGAATATTCATTAAAATCAACCATAAAAAGCTCTAATGAAAATTTTTATAAATAAGCACTGAAAATACCTTTAAAAATGTATTATGTTGGGTGCCTGGGTATTTCAGTTGTTTAAGCATCCAACTTCATCTCAGGTCATGATCTCATGGTTTGTGGGCTCAAGTCTCACATGGGCTCAGTGCTGACAGCTTACAGCCTGGAGCCTGCTTCAGATTCTGTGTCTCTGTCGCTTTCTGCTCCTCCCCCACTCAGGCTCTGTCACTCTCTCTCTCAAAAATAAACATTTAAAAAAATAAAAATGTATTATGTTAGGGATATATTCCTCCTCTTAATCCTCCTCCTAATCCATTCCTTAGAACTAAACACACAAACAAAACCTTTCATTTCAAAATAAAGAAACAACATGAACATGGTAAAATATACCAACAATGACATTAGAAAGAATAAATATTTGGGATTAATTTCAGAAGAAACCTAATGATTAATTTTTCCTGAAGTAACATTTAATATCTAAATAAAACTTTTTTAAAATATGAGAACTTTACTAATTCCTAACCGCACTTCTCATGAGCCCATGCTGACATCATATCTGAACTTTTGATCTAAAAATTCAGAGATGAGGGGCAACTGGGTGGCCTAGTCAGTTAAGCATCTGCCACTTGGTCTCAGCTCAGGTGATGATCTCACGTTTTGTGAGTTGGAGTCCCATGTCCCCATGTCGGGCTCTGCTTTGACAGGGTGGAACCTGCTTGGGATTCTCTTTCTCTCCCTGTCTCTCTGGCCCACCCCTGCTCTCTCTTTCTCTGTCTCATGTAAATAAACTTGAAAAATTAAAAAAAAAAAGTTCAGAGATGAATCTCATAATTAATCAGAAAGTGAAAACACATATGAAAAATTAACAACTTCATATCATACAAGACAAAATAATAAAATGATGCATTTATGAATGACTAGAGGAACAATTTAAAATTGATTGTAGGCTGCATCTTTCAAGTTCTAAATGTTCTACCTCCACTGGCGTTAATTTCTGTAGGAATTCTAGGATACAACTAGATACATTAAATTAGTTCATCATGGAAGAATGGAACACATAGAGTAGAAATTTCTCACTTCAGTTAATATGAAGAGAAATGAACTTTTGAAATGAAATAAAGGATTATGTTTTCTCATTTTAGGGAGGTGCTTTGTTATCTGAAGAAATTACTGAGTCCCAGTTTTTTTTTTTTTTGATTAAGATTAAAGCCTCCATAATATTGGAAAGGTTAAACAAGAAAACATGTGTTATCTGCCTCAATTGTTCCCAGGGATTCTGCACCAAACCCCAATATGGCCACAAATATCCTGACTCACTTCTCAGAGGAGGCAAAACAGAACTTAGAAATGGCTTAGAATAGAGTTTCTCAGAAATATGGAGATTTCCGCAGGGCCCTGAAAGCAATGGAGAAGATCTCAGATTGTGGAGGCCCTCGCACTCCAAGGGGAGTCTCCTGGCCCTCACTGTGGACCTGATGGTCCATCACTGGAGCTGAAGGAGAATCTTTAGAGAATATAAGAGGTTGATAATGTCAGATAACAGATGTCCCACGGTGAGAGGGAGAGAAATACAACTAGGCTTCTCGAACTCATTTCCATTCAAGGAGAGCTGCTCAAACCACATTTTAAGGTGTATCTTCCTCCTTCACATTTGGCTGTCACCTCTGTCATCTGTTTCATTCATTTCCACCTACCTGAGTATATGGCTACTGTCTCTGTTTGCCTCACATTCCAAGCTTGACCTTTTGCTTTAAAAAGATGGCCAGGCCTGGTTTATTAGAAGAAAGAAAAGAAAGAAAGATTTGGGGCATCCCGAGGGGCTCAGTCGGTTTAGCATCTAACTCTTGATCTCAGCTCAGGTCATGATCTCACGGATCATAAGATAGAGACCAAGTTGAGCTCTGTACTGAGAGTGAGCAACCTGTTTGGGATTCTCTCTCTATCTCACCTTCTGTCCTTCCCCTGCTTGTTTGTGTTCTCTCTCTCTCTCAAAATAAATATACACATATGATTTTTTCAAGGAAGGAGTATTGATGAAGATTCTTTCAATCCACTGTTGTGTTCAGTAGAGAAGAAAGGACACTGTAGAATGCTAGAAGATGATTTCCCAATGCTGTTGCCCAAAAACCCCTTTAGAATGAACAGGAAGAATTTCCTATATTCACATCTTGACCTCCACTTCTCAGTACTACCGTCAATGAATAGAAATTGGTATTTAAGACGTGGGAAATACTATTTTATGCCACTCAATGTTTAGAATTGCCATTATCTACAGAAATGATGATGTTATCCTAAGGAAGGGAAAACTAAACCTGAAACGGAAACATCATGAAGATTTTTCTCTACATCTACAAATACCTATGTCTTTCCCTTACTGCAGGGATCTGAATTCCAGTCATGCAAAGAGGAATTTTCCAAAAGACAGTCTTCAAAGTAAAGAACAACACCCTGAGTGTGGTTTGGGAAATCTGGAAGGAGTTATCCTCACCCAAGGAGAGGAGGTGTCCATAGTTGTCTAACATCATACCCCTGTACAGATCATGCTGACTGTGCTTCAGGCATCCCCACTCCTCCTGAGAGAATTCTATGGCCACATCCGTGAATGTCAGTAGTCCCTGCAACAAATACCAGTTAACAAGTGGACACAGGCAGTGTTAATAATGGTACCTTAGATGAAAGAGGGTGTTAATGTCACCAGCTGGACCACAAGACCTGAACTTCACTGCTTCCCTGCTTGTGCCCATGGACCTTAGTCCCCCGTTTTACTTAACCTCTTCTTTCCACCTTATCTTTTACTTTAGGCAAAACACCCCATGGACGTTATACTCTGTGGTGGAAACAGAAAGTATGGAACAAAAGGTAACAACTGTCCTGGTTAAAAACTTGAGCCTGCTTGAGCCTTGAGCTTAACCCGACTCACACCTCTGCAGATGACCCAAGGAGAAAACCATGAAGTGGTTAACAGCAACTTTTACCTCATTATAATACTAAAACCTCCACCCAAGGAAAAGCACAAAGCTCTTTTACATAACATACAAAATATGTATAGAACTTAAAGTGCTTGTGTGACCTTAAGCCCAAATCTACATAAGATAATAGGCCTCAGAGTGCCTGAGTGGCTTAGTTTAGCATCTGACTCTTGGATTCAGCTCTGGTCATGATCTCAGGGTTCCCAGGATTGAGCTCTGGTGGGGCTCTGGATTGACCTCAGGGAACCTGGTTAGGATTCTTCTGCCTTTCCCTGCCGCTCCTCTGCTCACATGTAAGCTCTCTCTTTTAAAACAAATAAATAAGACTTTAAAACCAAACAACAAAACAAAGCAAAACAAGACAAATAAAAAATGATGATGAAGCCTCTTTTTCTAAATATCCAACCTAACCCTGTTTTTTCATTTTTTAAAATATTTATGTATTTGAGAGAGAGAGAGAGTGCACAAGCAGGGGAGGGGAAGAGAGAGAGGGAGACAGAATGCAAAGCAAGCAATAGGATCTGAGCTGTCAGCACAGAGTCCGATGCTGGGCTCCAACTCACAAACTGTGAGATCATGACCTGAGCCAGAAGTCAGAGACTCAACCAACTGAGCCACCCAGGTGCCCCTCCCACCTAGCCGTAAATAAAAGTAAACCATTTTTCCTGTCTCTGTGAGTCTCTGCCTCGGAAGGTATTCCCTAGGATCTCCTTATTGGCTACAAATCA
>JAQQST010001425.1:0-12648 GCA_028646485.1 Cryptoprocta ferox | reverse complement strand
AAGGAAGGTGTGGAGGGACAGGCTAGGTGGTCAATGGGACAGTTGCACTATCGGGAGAAGATGCCATTCAGGCTTTTCCCATGGGAAAAATAATATGTTCATAAGAAATAGTCTCTTAGTATGCTTTAAAAATTTTGTTTAATGCTTTTATTTATTTTTGAGAGGGGGGAGGGAGAAAGAGCTAACAGGGGAGGGGCAGAGAGAGAGAGGGAGTGAAAGAATCCCAAACAGGCTCCACATGGTCGGTGCAGAACCTGATGCAGGGCTTGAACCCACAGACTGTGAGATCATGACCTGAACTGAAATGGAGTTGGATGCTTAACTGACCAAGCCACCCAGATGCCCCTCTTAATATGCTTTTTTAAAGGAAAAGATAGGGAGCAATATTGCTGGAGGAAATTCCAGTGATGAAGAGACAAAAGAAATTTTGTATATAAAAGATTTTGTGACTTTGTTTCAGATTGCCTCAAGGATTCATCAAATCGAATAATGAATTTTTCAATCCTTTATCCTTTACCCTCCTTTCAGCTTTACTTAAATGAGTGGGTGGCTAAGGGAGTCTCATTTGTGCAGAAAACAGTAGTGAATAAAATTCCATAGTGCATTTGTATTAAATCTCTTGGATAGGTCAGCGAAAGACGCTTGAACATTTTTCTGATGTTTCCCTATGTAACTCAAAATGTGATAGGGAAGAGGGGTCTGGGTGGCTCAGTGGATTAAGCGTCTGACTCTTGATTTTGGCTCAGGTCATGATATCGTAGTTTGTGAGTTCAAGCCCTGCATCAGGCTCTTCACTGACAGTGCAAAGTCAGCTTGGGATTCTCTCTCTCCTTCTCTCTCTGCCATTCACCTGCTTGAACTCTCTCTTTCCCTCTCAGAATAAATAAACATTTAAAAAAAGGCAAGAGAAATAAAAACAATTGTGTTACTTTCCCAACAGCGTGTGGTGATGAATATCCCATTCAAAGCCTACAAAATGAAAATATTTTGCTCATTCAGGAAAAAAAAGGAAAAAAAGAAATAGATCAGTGGGGAAAGCGGATAAAATTTCCTTGTTCAAATCTTACATGGATGGAATTCTGCTCAGCTTCAATATCTGTTTTTTAAAATGTATGCCCTCAGACGCCTGGGTGGCTCAATCAGTTAAGCATCTGACTTCGGCTCAGGTCATGATCTCACGGTTCCTGAGTTTGACCCCTGCTTCGGGCTCTGTGCTGACAGCTCAGAGACTGGAGCTTGTTCAGATTCTGTGTCTCCCACTCCCTCTGCCCCTCCCCTGCTCGCACTGTGTCTGTCTCTCTCCCTCAAAAATAAATAAACATTAAAAAAATTAAAATGTATGAACTAATGTGGTTCAACAATAATGGGCAAAGCACCTGCCTGGGTGTTGTCAGGGAACACAATATCATGACATTATGGAAGTTTAGTCCCTGATCTCTGAAACTTTCAGTGTAGTTGAGTTAGAGACATAAGGAAGGAACTGATCCCAAACTATCAGAGTAGTTTACCTTCGACACCGAGATAAGGAGTAGAGACGAATCCGTGCGGAGCAAAACTAGGAATTGACTCTGATCCATTCTGTCTGCGTTGAATCCTGCCTCTACCTGTTACTAGCTTTGTAACTTTGGGCAAGTTATTTAAATTCTTTGTGCCCCAGGTTCTTCATCTCTAGATTGGATGCAGTGATAATAATTTACATGTCTTTTAGGATTGTTATGAAGATTAAAGTGAAAAATATTTGTGATGTACTTACAATTTGTAAAATGTTTAGCGTTGTGCCTTGCACACAGTAATTGTCATTAAAGCATTAGTAGCTGTTACAATGTTTACACATTTCTAATTGTGGTTAAAAAAAACAACTCATAAGATTTGCCACTTAACCGTCTTTACAGTTCAATAGCTTATAGTATATTCAAAAGTATATTCATGTTAGTGTGCAACACATCTCTAGAAGTGTCTCTTGTTGAAAAATTAAAACTCTATATCCACTGAACACCAACTGTCATTTCTGCCTCTTTCCTCTTTCTTTGTGTCTCTATGAGCTTGAACTTCAGATAACTTATGCAAGTGGAAAAATGTATTATTGGTCCTTTGGTGGCTGGCTTGTTTCACATGGCACAGTGTCTTCAAGGTTCATCCATATGACCTTGTTCACAGTATGCAATTCCTTTTTTAAGGCTGAATAATATTTCACTATGTGTATATACCACATTTTTTAAAATGTTTATTTTTGAGAGAGAGACAGAGTGCAAGCAGAGAGAGAGGGAGACACTGAATCTGAAGCAGGCTCCAGGCTCTGAGCCCTCAGCACAGAGCCCGACGCGGGGCTCGAACCCACGAACTGTGAGATCATGACATGAGCTGAAGTCAGATGCTTAACTGACTGAGCCACACAGGCGCCCCTATACCACATTTTTTTTTTATCTACTCACTCGTTGATGGACATTTCGGTTGCTTCCACCTCTTTGCTATTATGAATATTGCTGCTATGAACATGGTTGTGAAAATATCTCTTGGAGATCTTGCTTTGAATTCTGTTGGATATATCCCCAGGGGTAAGATTGCTAGCTCATATGGTAGTTCTACTTTTTAATTTTTTGAGGAACCTCTATACTGTTTTCCCTAATGGCTGTACCATTTTATGTTCCCACAGCATATGAGAGTTCCAATTTCTCCATATCCTGTGAACACTTGCTATTTTCTATTTGTTTTTTTAATGTTTATTTATTTATTTTGAGAAAGAGCATGCACGAGAGCAGTGGAGGGTGAGAGAGAGAGTGAGAGAGAGAGAGAGAGAGAGAGAGAGAATACTAAGCAGGCTCCCTGCTGTCAGTGTAGAGCCTGATGCAGGGCTCAAACTCACAAACTGTGAGATCATGACCTGAACCAAAATCAAGAGTCAGATGCTTAACCGACTGAGCCACCCAGGCACCCCTGTGTTTGTTTTTTTGATAGCGTTCATCCTAATGGGTGTGGATAGTTGTTGTTTTAACTATCTTATTTCTTACCAATTCATTGATGGAATCTCCTCCCTACCCCCCAATGACTTAAAAAGGTCTGATCTTGAGCCAAAATATTTAACAGACAAAACCATTGTCCCCAGTCTCAGAATTTCCCATGAGGATGTGTACTAGTACCAAAGAAAACATGGCCTCTAAAGCTGTATTCAAACCCAGTGAAAACCATTTTCGGTGTATCATATCTCATTCACCACCAGGCAAGAAAGAATTATCATTCTCTTCATTCTTCTCTATTCATTTTTAAGATAGGGGTTTTGACTCTGGAAATTCATGTCCTCGAGGAACTAAAAGCCAAGCCAAATCTTGTGAGCATATACATATCTCACAGTGGGGCTGACTTCCCCACACCCAATCAGCCACCCAGTCCCTTTAATTGCACCTTTGTAATATCTTTAATATCTGTGTTCTTTTCATGCTTAAGGCCACTGCCCTGCTCAACTCACATTAGCTCTTGCCTGTACAGAGCCAGAGCTGACCTGCTTTTTGTCTGTGCAGGTTTGTTTGGTTAGTCTTACCACGACAATCCTTGATTAAACAACCTCAATGACTCTCTTTTGTTGGCAGAATAACGACTCAACTCTTTAGCTTTCAAAGTTCTCTTGGGTCTGGTCCCAAATATCGTTTCAGACCTTCACAACCTCCTCTCCCACCCTCTCCTTTCCCCTCAGTCTCTCACTATATTCCCCACCACGAACTTCTCTGTAATGGCAGTAGTTAATCTTAGAGCTTTAACTCATTCTTCAAAGTCCATTTCAAGTTATAATGATGGCAGCTGCCGATCACTGTCATTTACAATATGCCAGTTACCAGTTTACACAGAGTCCTTCATTTAACTTTCACAAAGGCCCTATGAATGATTACTGCCATCATCTGCATTTTGCAGATGAGGAACTCAAAAGGGTAGAGTAAGCCCAAGTTCTACAAGGACCTGGATTCATGTCCAGATGATCTGAGTCCAGAACCCAAGTTTTTAGCCATGATTCTACTGCTCGAATGATGATGTCTTCTCATCTTCCCTATGTTAGAATTCAATACAAATGAATAATCATTTATTTGGCAACTGCCATGCATAAAGCACTATAACAGATGTTAGAGGCATGGGCAATGGAAAGTCGATGAAGATGGTTCCAGTCATCTTATTGATATGTTCTTCCTCTATGTTTCCAAATTTATTATAGTTGACATGACACCTTGACACATTGCTATTCCTGTACATTTTTGTCTCCTCCCATACACATTTACTTCCTTTTGCCTATCTTCTTCCTTTTATTTATTTTCTATAAAGCAAAGACAAACTCTAAGATAAGTTTATTGAATTCAAACGAATACCACTCTTACTTCAACTTGTTCCATCTTCCCCATGGAACTTTCCAGGGCAATGCCCCATCCTGTTCCTACTGTAAAATAATATTATCAACTCACTGGGGAGCTGGGCCTTTTTCATTTCAGCACCTAATAGTAATAGCTAATTTTTTTTAATTATATACTTTCCTTATTCTAAGCATTGAACATGAGCACATTAATTTAATCACAAAATCCAATGAAGTAAAACTACATTAACTCCATTTTGTAAAAGAGAAAACTGAAGTCCTGTGAATTGGTGATTTGGCCATAGTTGCCTAGTTATTACTGGCAGAGCAAGGATTGCTACTTGGGCTGTTGGATCCCAGGGTCTGCAACTTTGATCTCTTTGCCTATGGTTAGTCACTGTACTTCACAGTCCCTCTGTAAACTTTGAACTAAATAAACATTTTTTTGAATTCCCGGTGCTGCTTTAGATTTCTTAGTATCTCGCTGTAAACTGCCTTTATAATATGTATATGTCGACATACTCCACGATTATAACTTTAAAGAAGGAATCAATTTTGGGGCTTTTTTTGAATTGTTCCAGGTACTGAGTGTAATTGCAGGGTCACTGAGTAGATGTTAGGAAAGTTTGGTCTGATCCTGGAAGACAGGGCTAGTCTTTGTCCATATCTAATCTGTGAGGTTAGATGGCCCATTCTGGGCTCCCTGTTCTCCAGGGGAGAAACTTGAGTCTTAGTCTCTGGAAACTGCTCCTTAAGGAGTTAATAACAGTTGGTGGGTAGAATGAATGAAGCACCTTGCCCTGGGTCAAATGCCTGGCTCCTTGCTCCCAAGTGCTTCAAGACCTGTGTCTGTTGAAGGTAAGAATTAGGGAGGGACAGAGACACATCCATTGGACATCACTCCTAGCTCAACCCATTTGTCAGAAACTGATCTCACTCTGGAGGAAATCGAAGGAAAGGCTTTTGAGGTCCTTTAATGCTGTCAGGAAACTTTCCATACTTCCTGCCAGGCCTACCTTTCAGCATTTAATTTAGCATTTAGTGTACAAATCAATTTAATAAAATCAAATTAATATCACATATTTTCCAGAAAAGACAGTGATCGACCCCCACCCCTACCTCCGCCCCCAGCTCTAATTAGGTCAAATCTGTGATAATTTAATTCTAGTGTTTCATTTTTAGAAGACCATAGACAAATGAGATAGAGACTAGTGACCAGACGTTATCTAGTCGTTACTTTATTAATCAACATTTTTCTCACCTTCCATGTGCCAGACTCTGTGCAAGGTGCTGGAGAAATTTGCCAGAATAAGATAGGCAAAAACTGACAGTTTTTTTTAGGATGGTGAAGAAATTGGAAAATAAAACGATAGCTACTTCTGACATCTGAAGGGAAAAGAAGGCCCAATTTTATAGGTACGGTCCCCAAAATAAAACTGAATTCAACAGGTTGAAATAACAACAATGTTGGTATTGCAAGGAATTTTTAGCCAAGTATGAACTATTCTTTTCAAGGTAGTGAGTTCCCCATCACTAGGGCTGTCAGGCCACTTGACAGGTGTGTTATATAAGGAAAAAATTCTCTTATATTAGAAAAAGACACTGGATGTGTGATTGAGCTGGATACAATTTAAGACACCTTAAAATCATGAGATTACATGATTCCAGGACATTTGATAACATATGTAAAGTCAAGAAAGCCAAATAATTTAATAATACATAACAGAATTATAACCCCATATTAATTAAAAAGACCCTCTAACTGTATAGTTTTATTAGATCTCACCTTACCAGAAACCTGCTTCCTCCTTAGGACACACAGTATCAATTACCTAATAATACTCAGGTAAGAAACAGTGACACATCTTCAGGACGTGTCAAGTTGCTCCCATTTTTCAATATAGAGGTCCCCAGCTGCTTTTTCACTGCCTCTGAGGAAAACTGAGGCACATAAAAATGGAACCATGACCTTTGGAAGAATATCTGAAGCAGTATCTGTATTTCTGGTGGTTGAGCTGCAAAACAAATCCTGTAGAAGTTGGTCATTTCTTCTCCTTCCATACCTAAACTCTTAAATCCAGCTCTCCCCCAAAGAGTTCAGAGATCCTACTTTGCACATTTGGAAGTTGATTCTTACAGTTTTCCGGGTAGGAAATATTCTTGTATTGTAGCTGATGCAGATAAAATTTCTCCTTCTTCCACTGACCTGTGACTTAATTGGAGTCTTATTGTTTGCTGGTGTTCTTTGCCTGCAAGTTCTTTTAAAAACATTTTTAACATTTATTCATTTTGAGAGAGTGACCTAACATGAGTGGGGGAGGGGCAGATAGAGAGGGAGACAGAATCAGAACGAGGCTCCAGGCTCCGAGCTGTCAGCACAGAGCTGATGCAGGGCTGGAACTCAGGGACAGCAAGATCATGACCTGAGCTGAACTCGGACAGTCAACCGACTGAGCCACCCAGGATCCCCATGCCTGCAAGTTTCTCAAGAGCTTCTTGCTTCCCAAGTTCCTGACTATTGTGTTTGGGTTATACTTCATTGCACAGGGCTTGCCAAAGAAAGGTAGTTTATGGAAGAATAGAATGTTCCCTAATGTATGTGTATGTTCTTCCCCTGGCCATTAAGGTGAAGCCTGTGCAGTGCCACACAGGACAAAGCTGGCCATGAAGAGTCAGGGCGACACTTGGGTGGGGGCTGGGGAGGACAAATAGTAGTGTGAATAAGTGGATAGGCCCTAACAACAGACAGCCCACGGGTTTGCTTCCTGATTCTAGAACACTTACTGAGTGACCTTTCATAAGTTCCCTAACCTCTCTGTGCTCTGGTTTCTTTATCTAGAAAAGGAGAATAATAAAATTGACTTGGGTTTGGTATTGGACAAAATAGCACATGCCTGTGGGACACAGTTAAACACTTACTAAACGTGACCTGTTATTATTCCTATTACTGACAGTTTTTTCTCAACGGTACTGAGAGAAACCCCATGGTTTCTGAGAAGCAGGAATCAGCTGTGATTTTTTTAAAGGTTTATTTGTTTTTTGAGACAGAAACAGAGCATGAGTGGAGGAGAGGCAGGGAGAGAGGGAGACACAGAATCCGAAGAAGGCTTCAGGCTCTGAGCTGTCAGCACAGAGCCCGACGTGGGGCTCGAACCCACAAACCATGAGATCGTGATCAGAGCTGAACTCGGACGCTTAACCGACTGAGCCACCCAAGAGCCCCTCAGCTGCTGTCTTTTAGGTAAAGAACGCTGAGAGCTAAAGGCCTCATGGGAGTTTGGTCCTGGGATGGGAGTCGTGCATCTACGATAAAGCCCCGCCTTTCCAGGTAAGAGTCCTGACATGTAATGGAGCGCCCAGGCTAACTGATGTGAGCCAGCCCCAGGGTCTTACCTGTCCTCTGTCTAATTTGCATCTCCTGTGAGGGTTCTAGTGGGTTCTTCCGCCAAGACCCCATGGCCACTTACTACTGCCCCCTAGAGGACAGGGGAAGTCACTTGCAGGAAATAGGTCTACTCAGCCAAGAAGTATATTCCATGTTAATGACTTCCCTCAGAGTCTGAATATCTTGAAGTGAATCTGGGGTCACTTGGTCTCTCACCCTCTCCTTTCCTCACCAGAAAAATGGGGATAGTAATGTCTCACACGCAGGATCGTGGTGAGAATCAAATAAGATAGTAGCACATGTGAAAACTTATGATTTTAGACATTTCTGTTATTATGTAGTAGTAATAGTAGTAATAATTATTTTCTGAGAATTCTCTTTAAGGGCCCGGGTGGGGTGAGAAGACTTTGCAGTAGCGCTCTCCTTTAGAATCAGCTAGCCAGCAGGCTCTGACTGATGTTCTTAGTCCCACACTCTGATACGAAATAGCTTTTCAGGGCTATAGGGGGCGAGGCTCCAGCCTGGATGACAGATTTGGAACCTCCCGAGGCCAGAGGGGGTATAGTCTGGGACCTGGAGGAGCTAGACATTCCCCCCTGCCTCTCTGAGAAGCAGCTGGTTGGCGCTAATGGTAAGGTGCAACCTAATTTCGCCAAAGTCCTTATCAGAGTTTTCCATACCTCTAGCTCAGCCCTGCCCCCAGTCCCCTCCCCGCCTTTGCTCCAGGGGCATTCTCATCATGTGGGGCGAGGCTTGCTTTTTCTTTTTTCTTCCCTTTTTTTTTTTTAACAACCACTTGGAAATGCCGCCTTGAGGGACAGGAGGCTGAGGGTTGCATAAAAGCTCACGGGAACTCTGTCCAGCACACTCAGAGCCTGCTTCCTCTGTCCTTACCTCCACCAGCTTCTTGGCGCTCCCCGCCGGCACCATGTTCCAGAAGGCCCTGATAGTCACAGCCTGGTTTACCTTGGCTGTGGCTTTCCCTGTAATACCCCAGGGTAAGTGGACCACTGGGAGGTCTGTTGGAGAGTAGAACTAAGATTCTTTTATGGTGTGTGTGTGTGTGTGTGTGTGTGTGTGTGTGTGTGTGTATGTGTGTGTGTGGTCTTGCTGCAGAAACAGAAAGAGCCACAGAGAGACCAGCTATGAACGTTGTAAAGTGAAATGGGTGAAATTATATCAACTTGGTGTTAAGTTGGGGATGGGCAGGATGGGTGAGCTGGGACGTCTTGGACACATGGAGTGCTAAGCTAAAATGTGGATTAGGTGCTTGAATTGACCTCATGAAGGTAGTAAGTTTGGGCTAGGTGGGCTTAGGGTGGGTGATAGGAAAACTACTGAGGGTTTTCTGTGGTCCTATTCACTCTTGGATGCAGTCACATGCAATGGAAATCGGTGGGTCTGGAATGGAAACGCATGAATCACACTGAGAAAGGAAAGACATAGGCGTTTTCCTGAACCAGAGAGAAAGAAAGCTTTCCCCCAAACACTTTCTTTTCTAGTTCTTTCTGAATTCAATTTGATTTCTCAAGAGAAAGGGTGTTCATTCATTTGCATGAAAATAATTACTTTCAGGGCCACTGGGTGGCCAAGTCAGTTAAGCGTCCAACTCTTGATTTCGACCTAGGTTGTGATTTCATGATTCGTGAGTTTGAGCCCTGCTTCGGGCTCTGTGCTGTCAGTATGGAGCCTGCTTTGGATTCTCTGTCTCCCTTTCTCTCTGCTCCTCCTCCACTCATGCGCGCACCCTCTCTCTCTCTCTTTCAAAAATAAATAAACTTAAAATTTTTTAAAAAATAACTACTTTCCCCCATCCTCTTCCTCCCAGTGCTCTCTGGTAAAACTTTCAATGGGTCAGATGCTGTGTTTGGGTTCTTTACTGCATATGCATGAATGATACAGCATAGTGACTAAAGTAGAGGGCTAACGATTTTGGCCTCATTGGCAATGTGCCCATAACCTGGTCACCTAGGCTAGGCAGCCACAATGACTGGGTATCTTTCACTGAAGCTCAAGAAGACCCTGGTTGTATTCTCATCAGGTCTACATGGTCATGATGCTCTTATCGTGAGCAAACCCCCAAATGTCTGGATTATGCCTTCTATGGGAGAGACTGGAAAGTTAGGTCCTAGGCTTCACCCAATAAGTGAAAAAATGGTAGGAGTAGCCCACTTTAGAGTCGATTCCATTCTGGCTTAAACACCTTGGAAATAGCTGTTTTCCTAGCTCCTTGCCCCCTTTTGGTTTTTCTTTTTAGTTTTCAGGAACCCGGAAGGATTATATCCAAGGAAGGATATCATTGGAGTTTTTATTCTGTTTCTGTCTGACCAATTTGCTTATTAGAGGCACAGTATTGAACTTTTCTTCCTAAACTGACCCTCTCAAAAGAATGGTGGTGTAAGGGGGCTCTGAGCATACTCTGGGTGACAGTCTTCTGCCCTTTCTAGCACTTGGCAGGAGAGAAACTTGTGGTGAGACCATATTTGACTCAATATACTCTTTTATGTTCCAGGTTTTTTCCCAGAAAAAGCTCTAGAAGCTCTAGCTTGAAATAGTGTAGAGATGGTAAAAATATTCTTCCTAGAAAATACTTAAATAGTAATAATTCTTCTCCTTCTCCTTCTCCTTCTCCTTCTTCTTTTGGCTCCTCTAGAATTCATTCCTGTACTAGACTTGATCACTGAACTTGATTTGATTAATGCCCTTGGGTTGACCATTGAACTAGAGTCAACTACTGACCCGAAGTCCACTGTCACCCTGGAGTCCTCCACCACCACAGAGTCTACTGCTGCCCTGGAGTCGACCACTGACCCAGAGTACTCCACCGACCTGGAGTACTCCACCGACATGGAGTTCACTCACCTGGAATCTACTGCCACCCCAGAATCAACCACTGACCAAGTCTCCATTGGTACAGAATCGACCACAGATATGCCTCTTGAGAGCACACCAGCTTTTGGTAGGTGAGGGTTTGGGCTTCAGAGGAGGCCTGGGCAGGAGTTGGTGAGCTCCCATTGCATTTCTGAGAGAGAGCATGCTTTCCTCCAGTGTACTTGCCTTCCCAATGGAAGGTGATGATCATACCCATCTTCCATTTTGTTGTCCTAGAATTATCTACTGAGGTGGAATCAAACACTCATAGCTTTGAGGAAGCAACTGCTGAGTCTACAGATAAAGATTTCTGACGTCTACAATGCAGAAATTTCTTCCTCCCTCCCTCCCTCCCTCCCTTTCCTTGTTTATAGGTCATTGCGTAGAAATGTCCTGTGGTAACTTACATGTTTGGGGATAGTTTTGCTCCTTTGTTCTCTGTGGTAGAGTAAGTTTTGCCAAAAGTTCTCTGAAACTTGAGGAAAATCGAAACATTTCCCCCGAGTGTCAGAAACTGGAATCGCTTGAATGCCAACATAGCTCCATCCCAGAGGTCTGCCCAGACCTGACCAGGCCCAGCCTTCAGGGCTTCTCAAAGAGGAGGGGCTCCTTGGTGTCTCCAATGGACAGAAGAATGTGGTGGCCAAAAAGGGGGTAACAATTTCTTTTTCCTTGTCTATTCATTACAATTCAGTTTACATAGAGAACTTTTTGAGAGAAGGTTATGGTAAATGTAAATCATATTTGAATATAGACTGAACAAAAGAGAAAAGGCATTTAAAAGCTTTATGAGTTAAGCAGTGGTCCCATCTTTGCCCATCCCTCTTTCAAGTCTCCACCTTCTTTCACTTTTCTGTCTTCCACTTAGCCAAGGGGTCATAAGATTTTGATGCCTTCTACCCCCACAAAACAAACCCCAATACTTTCAGGGATGCCTGAGATTTTTGCTAAGAAAGACTCTTGGATCTTACCTACAAAAGCAAATTTCTATACAATCTGATCCTTATGTCTGCAAATAATAGCTAACATTTATCAAGATCATCTATATTCCCGCACTGCTCTGAGTGTATTGGGGTATCTCAGGTAGTAGTAGGAGGGATCTAGCAATTGTATGCTAGTGGAAAGACCTATTTTGAGAAAGGGTTATTTCCCTGGCTTTAAAATCTTCCTCTTCCACCAATTGTCTTTCTCTAAGAATGGACATCATTTGCAACATGAAGCTCTACTTCAATATTGTGTTCTAATTACCCAAACTGTAATTTGGTTTGATTAAGGAGTTAATCTGTGTTAAGGATGTCTCCCCCTACCCCCTCCCATGGGACATTAGGAAAATTCTCATGTTCAACTACAAGATCTGTCTGGTCATTTCTGCTAATACACTGTACCTCATACCTGCTTATCAAGACATGCTGTCTGACTATGGAATTTACCAATAAAATGAGGCTCTTTGTTTTTTTTCCCTCCACCATTATGTATGTATTTATTCATTTAACTTTTTTTTTCAGTTTTATTGAGATGTGATTGACATATAAGTTTAAGGTGTACAACATAGTGATTTGATATAAATGTATATTGAGAAGCTTTTAATAGAAAAAATCAATGGAGGCTTTCACCTTTTAAATTAAGAAACTTACTCTTTTATTTCTAGAAGATGTCACTGCCACTTATTCAGAAGAGCCCATGACTAGAGGTAAGGCCAAACAGCTTTGTCTTTTTTGCCTATTCTTGGTCTTTGAGGGATTTTTTTCTTGGGAGACTTTCCAGGACAGACTCAGGAAGTAGGACTCTCGTAGGTACTCTGCCTCTGTCTACACCCTTCTCACTCATGTTTGCTCAGCTTCTGGGGGAGAAGAGGAAACACGGTTCTTACACGTGAAGTTATGGCAGGTTCATGTGCTGCTCTCAGGGACTTGTAAGTGTGAGTGGAGGCCTCCCCTTTAACCAGATCGTCCTCACGGAGCACATCTGTGTTCCCTTTCTAACAGAAGGATTTCAGGCATGGCGAGGGCCTTGGCAGTTGGGGGAAGGAAGGTGTTGGTGCCGCAGACTTAGTGGAGCCCTC
>JAQQST010001424.1:0-12651 GCA_028646485.1 Cryptoprocta ferox | reverse complement strand
CTTTCTCCTCTAGGGTTTTGATGGTTTCCTGTCTCACGTTCAGGTCTTTCATCCATTTATATTTAAAAACCATTGAAAAATTCTCACAGAATAGTTTTTGTGATGCATAATATTACCTAAAAGGGGGAATCATTATGTTTTTAAATGCCCTAATTTTCTATTTGCAATTTTTTTTCAAAATATAATGTTTGCAAAAAAGATCTATAATGGAAATCTGTCAAACTCTTGGTATGTGAAAGTTTGTTTATAAAAGATCATTTCCAAAAGATAAAAGCTTAAAAATGGCTTCATTTATTTTAGGTAAAACATGATAGGCCATTTAGGTTTTTGGCTTTCTGGTTCATTGTGGTGTTTATCATTGAATAGATGACCTAACATTTGATTTCAGAACCCAGAAAAACAACTGATTTATTACTTGCACCTGGTATCAGGGAAGCTGGGTGAGTCCAAGAGGAAAATTGCCTACTTTCTTCCCCATGAACTTCTCAAGAACTTCTGCTCTTTTAGTTGTACTACAACAACAACAACAACAACAACAACAAAATGACAAGAATACACAGGAACAAATAACAGAATTGTTAATAATAAGGCAAAAATTCATTAAAGATAAAAGTTTTCAAGTATAATTAGATAATCAAAAGCTTCTTAAAATTATTAATTCATTCATATGAGACAAAATAGTCACATTTGGCTTTATCAATGAAATAATGCAAAAAAATACATAAATCAGAAATTTACCTATCTCACTCCTAATCAGAGACATCCATGATAAAGAGGCAGCACTGACTACGTAATTGTGAGGCCCAATGCAAAATAAAAATGCAATGTCCCATTTTCAAATATGGTTAAGAAATTTAAGACAACAACAACGGAGCCTTAAACCAAGCACAGGGCCCTTTTAAGTATGCGACGGCAGCCCTGGAGGACTGCACAAGTCACATGTCCAGGAAGACTTCTGTCCTGGCAGGAATCTCAAGGGGCCTCAGAGGAGGATCCAATTTGATGATTTTGGACCATGACCATCTCAGTTGGAGCTCAATGAACCCTCCAAGGTTGTTGAATACTGGCTTTCTCAAAAATACTATTAAAATAAATTGTTGATGAATAAAAAACTGAGATTATTCTTACCAAGGAATGGGAGAATACTATTTTGAGAGAGTCTTGGTAATATAGAAGGGGGAAGAAAATGAAGTTAGAACACTTATGTGTTTTGGAGTCAGGTTTAGGATGGTCTTTTATCCAGGGTCTTTATTGGGATTGGGTGGTAATTATGATATTATACTATTTGAAATTATAATGAATGAGGATTTTGAGGTGATTATGAAGAGTCTTGGGGACTCAACAGTCATTTAATAGAATCAGTTGAAGAGATAAACATTTTGTTGTTCATTTAAATGAGTTTTTCAAGAAGTTCCAGGAATGAACAATGAGGCTATTGTAAGTTTTCTCTTCCTGAACAAGATCCTTTAATGGTAGAGATATGTTAATGAGGGTAGAAATACAGAATATAGAACAATGTTAATGTTCTATGTAGATAGTTTTTGTTTTCAAGGATAAAATCTATCTTAAGAAAAAAGTTATTATTAAAGAGCAGTGCCTTTCAATATGGGTTTCAAAATCAACATGGAGGAAAGTATAAAAATGAAAGGAGAGGGCACCTGAGTAGCTCAGTATGTTAAGCGTCGGACTTTGGATTTTGGCTCAGGTGATGATCTCAAGGTATGGGGGATCGAGGTCCGCGTTGGGCTCTGTGCTCCCAGTGCAGAGCCTGCTTAGGATTCTGTCTCTCTCTGTGCCCTTCCCCCCTCTCAAAAATAAACATTTAAAAAAATAAAGGGAAACATAATTTCCAAGAGCTAGTCAAAAGAGAGAGAAAGAACGTGAGAGAGGGAAAGAGAAAAGAGAAAAAGAGAGAAAGGAGCCAAGAGAATCCCTTGGAAGACAGAAGACTGTCTTAAACATTTGCCTTGCCCTTGATTTGCCTGAGAATAATCATTGCCTGTCCCTTCATTGTAGCAAAATAGCAGTAGCCACCCAGAACCCTAGGTTATATGAAAAGAGCATTGTATCTCTCCTTCAGTGAGGGTTTAATGAACATACACAAATCGGAGTGCCAGGGTGGCTCAGTTGGTTAAGTGTCCGACCTTGGTTCTGGTCATGATCTCACAGCTCATGGGTTTGAGACCAGCGTTAGCCTCTGAACTCACAGCTTGGAGCTCGGAGCCTGCTTCATATTCTGTGTCTCCCTCTTTCTCTCTGCAGCCCCCCCCTCTTGTGGGCTCTCTCTCTTTCTCTCTCTCTCTCAAAAATAAATAAACATTAAAAACACACACACATATGCAGACTGAGAAGTTAAATTTGAGCTTTTATTCCTCTAACCACTGTCAGTCCCAAATCCCTGTGTTGGTTAATTTTAATCTTTTAAGACTGCCTCTCCCCATTCTTGTTTTATGCTAAGGATTTAAGGGAGAAATCCTGACCAGTAAAAGTTTGTGCTATCATGGCAGTGAGAGAGAGTAATTAACAATTTTTCCCTGATGCCTGAGCCTCTTTCTAGACTTATCAGGATGAAAACAGAATTATGTATTGCTTTGACCTTTCTCTATTATAAATTGCTACAGAGTAGTTGATATTTCCAGAGAAAATGAATTCGTAATTACCTTAAAACAAAGGCACCAAACTGAAATATATATATCTCACAATGAAACACACACACATGCACATACATACACACATACATATGTTAGGAGGATGTTAGCAACATGAACCAAAAGCTATTCAAAGGAACCATATGAAAATTTTACTTTATAAAACCTATAATGTTTAATAAAAAAACCTAAGATGGAATAAATATCACCAAAGATCTAACTAAATGATGAAGGCAGAATGAAAAGATAAAAAATAGACAATAAGAAAGAAAATCTAAGAGATCAGGTGTACGGAAATATAAGAGCAAGTGTTGGGATAATAGCAAACACATAAGATGAAAAAGAATTCAAATCAAATAGAAAGAAATATTTGAAGAAATATTGAAGATAATATTATTTGAAATTCAGAATTCTGTTTGAAAGGGTCCATCAAATGCCAAACAGGAAATAAAATAAATAACCAAGGCCTGGATATACTATAGTGAAATTTGAAAATGTCTGAACTAAAAGTATCCATAAAGAAGGTTAACTCAACAATAAATTTAAAAGATTTTCTTGACAAAACACTGTACTCAAGAAGATAATGAAGTATTAAAATTTAGTTAATGGCAGAAAATTATTTTGAACATAGAGTATTTATATCCAAACAAATCTGCATTCAAATATGAGTTATAAATATATTCTTACACATGTAAGCTCACATTACTCATAATAAAATCAATTTTAGCTAAAGTATTATGATAATAAAAAATATATGATCTGTTACAAAAGATTTTGGAAGTGAAAATAATACAATATGTGAACATTCATAACAAAAGACAGACTAAAGCAAAGGAAAAGAAAAAAATGAGTATATGGATAAAACTCAAAGCTGAATTGTAGGTATTTTCTAAATAATGGAGAGAGGGAATTAAATACAAAAATACATGAGTTCATATTTGTTATAAAGGGATTAAATGATAATTTAAAAATCCAAGTGGGGAAATAAATACAAATACATATATAGAGTAGAAAGAACTACCATAAGAACAAAATATAGCATACCAGTTCCTCATATAACTGTAGTTATAATAGATGCAAATGGATTAAACATACCAATTAAAAGACTCTCACATAGTATTTAAAAACAATACATAATTTTATGTTGTCTATAGGAGATCTTAAAATACACAGTGAGTTTGAAAATAGATTGATGGAATAAAATATACTAGGCAATTATGAACCAAAATTTTTGAGGCATTACCTTTAATATCTGTAA
The DNA here is from genome assembly GCA_028646485.1 of Cryptoprocta ferox. Lineage (NCBI taxonomy): Eukaryota > Metazoa > Chordata > Mammalia > Carnivora > Eupleridae > Cryptoprocta > Cryptoprocta ferox. Next base: position 8,745 of record JAQQST010001424.1, on the reverse strand, counting down.
AAAATAGAATTATAGTTCAAAATTTTATAAGGGACAAAATAATATATGCATATAATATATATACAAGTAGAAGCTATATTCAATATTATTAAATATGTACATTCTAAGACATCTTAAAATATATCAAATGATAAATGACAGAAATACAGAGAGAAATGATAAATCAGCCACTACAATTAGTAATTTTAATACACCATCTCTAGAAACTGTTTAAGAAGACAAAACACAGGTAAAAGCCTAAAACAATACTAGTCAGTAGACTGATTTATTAGATATACTTAGATTTCAATACAAAACTAGGTATTTCAATACACATTCTTTCCAAGTACACATAAAATCTTACAGAAATAAACTCTGTATTAGGCCAAACATTAAACCTCAACACATGCCAAAGGACTGATGTTTTATATATGACTTTCTAGGAAAATAATGTAATAAAGTTAAAGTAACAGCAAAGTTATAGCCTACAACAATTAAGTGCATATTAAAAAGAAGTATCTGTAGATTAAAAGGAAATGCCTTTTAAATAAAAATAATAATACATTTACCATTTTACACTTGGACAAAAACCTAGAAAAATTTTCAGGAAAGCTGTGTGGGAGTCGTTATGAGGGATATGAAAACCAACTATAACAACAAATTACTCATATTAGAAAACATTTTTGTTTATAGTTGAAATCTTTGAAAATAAAAGTCTAAGATTTTTTTCCTTTTTTAAACACTTTATATTTTTCTTTTCTTTTGGAGAAAGAAATCTGGTAAAAATCTGGAATCAATCTCTGTGTCCTTGAAGGTTATGAGGAGTTTCTAAAATGTAAGCATTTTTCAGCATACACTTGTTGATCCCCACACACTTCCCAAGCTAATCCAAGAATAAAATTTTTCTATTACCCCACCGTGCTGATGACAATATAGAAGTCAGACAAGTGGAGGCTGGCTGAACCAGGAGCAAGTGTTCTAAGCAAATGGCATAAACTGAAACATTTGTCATAACACAGAGACCGAAGTTCAAGGGTTGTCAGTGTGATATGATCTTTGTAGTTATCAATTCCAGGTAGCTTATGGTTAGAGCTTCAGAGGACTCTAATACTAATACATATTATCTAATACTAATAAGTATGACCTGAAGGAAGAGGTGAACAGCTGGGCATGCAAGAATTTGAGTCGTAGGGGCGGAGCCTGCTTGACATTCTCTCTCCCTCTCTCTCTGCCCCTCTCTTGCTCTCTCTTTTTCGAAACAAATAAATAAGCTTAAAAAATAAATAAAAATAAATGTACCCAAACTCATATATCCAAAAAGATGCTTTTTTCCCTTGCCTGAAAACATAAACCCCAAGATGATTATAAATTTAACTAATGTATATTCTCTTTACAAGAAAAAAAAAAAAACCCAGAGATTGACATATACATACCAATGATTCTCTGAGTTTTACAAGCTGTGATTGGTCAGTTGGGTAATAGGAGTTTTGTACATAATACACTGTTTTGGACACTTAACAGAGGTAAGATAAACTCCCCCCTCAAAATTTGGTTGAGAGGAATGCTAAGGATTTTATACATGCACCAAGAAAGTATGAAAAGTTCTATATACATAACGAAGTTTTCTGTGGAGTAATGAGGCTTTCTGTGGAGAGGTAAAACTAGTTTGGGGTTTATAGTCATTTTGGGGTAGAGCCATGGGAGAGGATTTCTGTGCAGAAGAGCCAAGTTATAATTTGAACCTCTTGCCAATGCCAAAAGAGGGTGCACCTAGGCCTTCCCAGATATGGGACAGAAGAAAAAGGGGTAATAGTAGGGCTTGAAATCTGTGAGTCAACAGACGTCCAATATGGAGTTGAATTCTTTATTATGTTCCCTCTGTTTAATTACAAAAATTCTCACATAAACAATGTCAAATGAATTTCTTGAACCTTTTATATGTAATATCATTTGAAAATGCCTATAATGATAGTTACTGTTTTTTTCCCAAACATACAGCCAAGTATGTTTTCTTCACTTTTTTAAAGTGTTAATGCATTATAAATGCAAAAGGATTAAGCTCAGTTTTCTCCTGATGTAGAAGAACATAAAACTTAATTTTTAACAAGCCTCGTGACCTAAGCCTTAGCTTCTCATCTCTAATTTGGAAGTAATCTTTGCCAGTACTTACTTCCCCACATTATGTTAAGCTTCAAATACATGTGAAGCTACTTAAAAAACATAATGTGGGGTATAAAAAAAAAAAGTTCACTGTAGGTGTTCAGTTCTAGTGTTTCCCAAAAAAACAAGATCTCAAAAACTTAGGCTACTCTTATACATGAATCAACACTCAAGATAACAATAATTGTGTGGGATCATGGGCTGTTCTTATTAGATATTCTAACACTCAAAGGAAAAAGTTTTGTAACTTGAAAGTGTCAGAAGACTGTGTTTACTAATCCCAAGTTGAATAATGACAATTTTTATATGATTTAAAATATATAGTTAAGCAAAGGGTAGACATGCTCCCTGGGAAGATACTATCCAACATGCTCTGCTTACTATTCAGAAGGTGCTGCTTGTGTGGGTTAAGTTACATCCTAAGAAAAGTAACCTCTGATAAGACTGCAATGCTTATCTAACAAGCCTGTTTTCATTTGTCCAACTTTGTCCATATACTTAAGTAAAAAATGTATTTTTCTGAATTAATATTCAGAAATGTTACTTGTAAAACTGTAAAAGATAAATGACAATAACTCTCAACAGGTGTTAAAGTAATATATCGTTCCACTGCTAAAAGAACAAAGTGCTTATTTGGAAATGCTAATATTTAAGAAGAATGACTTCAGCTATTCTGAAGGTTATGCAGCTTCAGGAGAATATATTATAACAGGCCATCTTACAAAATCATTCATTTTCATAACACACGTGTACTTATATACAGAATTTGAATAATTAGTATTTGTAAAGCTTAAAATGTTATTATATGAATTTTACTTGCAGTACATGATTATGGTACACAATAAATGCTATTGTAAATGTCCTATGCATTTAAACATTCAGTAAAAATATCTGCTCAACTGCTTAAATTACAAGTATAAATAGTATTCAAATATCCATATGTTTATACACTGTGTAGTCAGTACATATACTTAAAGCAACTGAATTGTTCTTGCTAAGCATTTCTCCTTATTTTTGAAATTGATTTTCTTTGCAAAGGAAAAATGTGAAGCTCACTTGGAGAAAATCTATGCCTTGGGGGCATTTTATAATGAATGACTTGGCTTTTTTTATGAAAATGCTTGTACTATTTTGAGAAATGGATATGCAGTAGGATGGTTACCAGCAGTTTGCTTTGTTGTAATTTCTGAAAAGCAGCTTGCTCTGTTTCAGGGAATAATTGATTTTTTAAAATAGTACTTTCTTAGCTAAGGACTTATTTTATATCATTTTTTATTGCTTTTAAAAAGACAGATGTTTAATTACCTACTGCAGCAGTATGCACAATTAAACTACATAGAAGTATTTTTTTCATTTTAGTTCAATGTTTTTTTAAATTAAGAAAAAATCAAATATTAATGATGAATATCTTTAGCATAGATTAAGATATTCATGTTAAGTATTCTCAATTACAATATTCTATAAATAAGGCAAATAAGCATACATGAAGCTGTGTCATAATTACATAATAAATTTGGCATTAATACAATGTGAGAGGATTTGAAATTTAGTAATTTTTAAAAACTAAAGGATATTGTCCTATTGAATCATGAAAAATATTTTAAAGGAAAAAGGCTAAATAGGAATAATTTAATTAAAATCACTTGAGTTAAAAGTTCATGTTTCTTTTTACACTGTGTTTAATGTTATTCAGAAGTCTCATATGAAAATAATAAAAAAATGTTCTGGCATTTCCAAGAGAGAAATAATATCTTCTATGTGTGTACATAATTAATCATTAAGAATACAGAAAGTTACACAAAATCTAGAGGAAACTCAAGTTGAAAATCCAGATGGGTTGTGTATTAAACAAAAATGTTGTTCAGATCTTTAAGGCACTCAGATTATGGTCTACAGGGCTATAAATACCATGTTGTTTTTCCTTAGCCATTGTCATTCTGCAAATATATGCATATATATATTTCATATACAAAAATATATTTGTATTTATTTTTATTCAGAAATAAATATATTTATGAATATTTCCCTGACTCCCTACATCAGTTACTGAAAACCAGATTTGACCAATGATTCTTCCTGCCATTACTGCTTCCTTTTTTCTCCTATCATTCTTGTTTGGTTGTTTTCCTATCCTTCTCCCATTCATTTTTCATTCTTTAATTTGTTTGTTCAGTAGGTAAATCATCATTTCTGTTGTGTTTTCATATACCAAAATACAGGAATGACATCTAAAAACTATTTATAAGAGAAAAATTTGTTTAATTAATGAAATGCATGTCCATAAAATTCACCAACTCATAGAATTAAAGTAATTCCTTCAATATCATCTCTTTTTCTGAAGACTCCTACACAAGTTGGTAATTTCATTTAGCTAATTTTCTATACTAGTCTTCATCTATAATTGAGTCCTAGAAAAACTGTATTATTTTTTTCATCTTTATGAATATATTTCCCTTATCATGATTTCTGTGGGGTTACAGAAGCTGCTGTTTTGGGTCAAGTTATCCTATCACAAATTAAAACATTCTCATTCATAATGTTCTCTATGATTAATTTATGTATTTGTTTAGTTTATTTTGAGAGAGACAGTGACATCATGAGTGCAGGAGGAGCAGAGAAAGAGGGAGAGAGAGAATCTCTCTGTTTTTGATTCCATTAGATAAAAGCCATAGGATATCAGGAATCAAAAACAGACAGCTCATGGTAGTCCAACTAAATCTTTGTGCAGATAAGGAGAGTGACAGATTAAATGATTTATCTACTTTGTTTTAAAATCTTCATTAACTTCTAACTTCATAAATAACTTTTAGAAAACAAATGACTGAGTATAAAATTGCATTTACTTTCATGAATATTTAGAAAAACAAATGAACATTAGGATGCATTTTCTTCAAATTTGGGTCTCTAACAGATATTAGAGACCCGAATTTTATTATTAATAAAGAATTATTATTATTAATGAAGAATTATTAATATCCTACAAAATATTTATTTCTAAACCTTGTTCCAATCTTCTGAAAGGTGTTAAATTGTTTTTTTATTCATTATCTTCTTGTATATACAATCCATGCTGGTTTATAAAGAAGATTCAAAGAAGATTTTATATTACTCTAGGGATTTATAGTTTTTAAAGCATTTTAATTATATAGTATTATTTAATGATATATTATCTTTTCCACTCCACAGAGTGGGAAATACTTTAAAATATACTCTAAATAGTTTAAAAATCTATCTCCAAAACAGGAAATAATAATCGATGTCTCTCTTATAATCCACCATTCTTACTACAATGCATTGTGCACATAAATAATTTAGAAAATATATTTTATTTGTGATTTTTTAAATATTGGATATCTTATTTTTATAAATATTTCCTGGAAATAAAAACTTCAATTTTTGCTTCTGGTAGTTTTCAGTCACCTTTATTTACCACTGTAAATTTTCCACACTAAGAAGATCCACACATAAATTAACAGAATGTAGAACCAAAACTTAACCCTATTTAAAAAAAGACAACATGGAACAATTTGGGAAAAATGGTGGTATACGAAGTGTGGAGAATCTGTTTCCTCACCTAGACAAAAACTGCACTGAAGGAATCTGTGTATTGTAAACATACTGGAACTCTGGAATGTATTGAAGGTTTGCACCTTCCAGAGAAAGACTTGGATGGTATATTGTGGTCAATTTTCTTTTATTATTATTATTTTAATTATTTTAATATTTCTATTTATTTTTGAGAGAGATAGAGCATGAGTGGGGGGAGGGGCAGAAAGAGAGGGAGACACAGAATCCAAAGCAGGCTCCAGGCTCTGAGCTACCAGCACAGAGCCCTACAATGGGGTTAGAACTCAGGACCTGAACCAAAGTTGGAAGCTTAAGCAACTGAGCCACCCAGGAGCCCCCATTTTGATCAATTTGTAAATTTCAGCTTAATTTAGCACAGTAGTGGCTACCTTCCCCTAACCCCCAGCCCAGTGGCTGACAGGTGTACATGTATTTCTGAAGCACACAGCACATAGCTTGGCTTCAGGAAGCCAGAAAGGGTGAAAAGGATATTGTCCTCCAAATAATGGGAGATTATGCTCTGCTCATCAAATGCTGATTCTGGTCATAGAAATGCAGACTAGGGCTGGTGGCCATTTCTGTTATGCCTCTTCTGTAGTTTTGGTAAGTCCTTCCTCTTTTGGCTGAAATCACTTGCAGGGGATTTAAAGGGCCAGTGGCCTTGTCTTCCCTTTTATTTAGCTCCTTTCCCCCATTTTGGGAGGCAGAAATTAAAGACTTGACTATTAAAAATTGACTGCATACATGACAAAAATTAGAAAGTGAACCATGATGTCCAGGGAAAGACTCAGGAAAGACCTAAAAAGACCTTAAATTCATACCTCAGGCTGATTCTCAGCACAGAGATGGCCTATAAGACTAAAAAAACAAAAACAATATCAAAATTGTGAGTTTGAGCCCTGCATTGGGCTTGCTACTGTCAGCACAGAGCTTGCTTCAGATCCTCTGTCTCCCTCTCTCTCTCTCCCTCTCTCTCAAAAATGAACATTAAAAACATTTTTTAAATGTTAAAAAAAAAAAAAGAACAAATGATGGAGAAGGCAGAGAATCTAATTTCCAGAGTTACCACATATTAGATTCAAATGTCCATTTTTCAACATCAACAACAACAACAAAAATCATAAGGAAATAGGAAAAAACAAAACAAAAAAACAGAAACAGGAAACTATGTCATTTTCAAAGAAAAAAAAAACAAAAGAAACTGTCATTGAAAAAGATCTGATGGCAGATTTATTAAGTAAAGACTTAAAACGAGGTCTTAAATATGCTCAAAGAACTAAAGTAAGATATGGAATAAGTCAAGAAAATTATGTATGAATATACTGGAAATATCAAGAGGTAATCCCCCTCCAAAAAAAAAAAAAAAAAAAAGAGTCCAGAGTTGAAATATACAGTAACTGCAATGAAAAACTCACTAAAGAATTCAAAGGTAAATTTAAGCAGGCAGAAGAATCAGTGAACTTGAAGATAGGGCAATGGAGATGATCAAGTTTGAGGACAGAAAAACAAAAGATTGAAGAAGGGCAAACAGAACCTAAGGAACCTGCAAAACAGTAGGCACTGTTTTCTTGAACCCTCATAAAGGCAGAGCTCTCCATGCTTTAGCACACTCTCTTTCTCCACTCTAAATCTCTCTGTGTGGTCCTAGGACATGTCATCTACCCTCCAGGCCTTGTGATTAATAAACCTTGTTTCTTCAAAGTTGCTTAATGGTTGTTGCTGAGGTGCATCTTGCAATCATTAGGAACCACAAGGCTCTGTCCATCCACAGAATTGGCTCTGGTTGAGGAAATGTCTGTGGGGGCTGGTCCCAAGCAGTATGGGCCCTGGTGAGCATCTGTCATTCTTAGCTGATACTATTACTATGGATAGGCTGAGACCACCACAAAACCCCTGGAGTTTTTCAAGCATAGATATGCATGATTCCTCAGACCCCAGTGCAGGAAAAAATGTGGGGAAGTGCAAATTTAATGTCGTAATATGAGTCTAATGTTACAAATTACATATGAACTGATAAAACATAAATTTAACATGGACTACAATGAGTTAAAGTGGTATACTGTAAACTCAAGAGTGACAACTAATGAAAAAGAACTATAACTAGTAACTAAATTAACAGATAGAAAGGAAAACAAAAAACTACTCAACCCATCCAAAAGAGGGAATGAAGAAATAAGGAACGTAGAAGAGAATAAATAGAAAATAATCAAACGTTGATATATTGAAACAACCATATTAAGTATTATATTATTGATCATTGAATTAAATTAAATTGATAAACCAATTAAAATGTGGAGATTTTCATGGTGGATAAAAAGGCAAAACAACTATATTTTGTATACAAAAGGTTGATAATGTTATTCAATTTTTCTATTAAGCATTAAGATATACTTTTTTGACTGCTCCAAGTAATTACTGAGAAAGGAATGACTAAGTCACCAAGTATAATTTTAAATATGTCTTATTTTCCTTTTGTGTCAGTGTGCTTCCTTTATTTTGAATACATACTCTTAAATGTTTACATAGGCACATACACACACCTACATAATTGTTTCTTCTTTATGAATGCACGTTTTGTCATTGTAATGTATTTTCCCAAATATTATTTTGTATAATTTTAATATAGCCCTTTCAGTTTTCTTACCATTATCATTTAGTATTTGTATTTTTCCATCTCCCCACTCATTTATGTATCTGACTTGTTATAAGTTTGTTTGTTAAAATTTATATTTTTGACCAACTCTACTGTTTAGAGATATTTCATTTGAGTTTTTTTAACTTTCAATTTTTTCCAATAAAATTATTAATGGAATTCACTATGATATTTTAAATTTATATCCCTTGCTGCTCCCCTTCTAGTTCCTTTAGGCGCTCAGTTAGATTTTCCATTTGCGCTTTTTCTAGTTTGTTGAAATAGGCCTGGATTGCAATATACTTTCCTCTTAGGACTGCCTTTGCTGCATCCCAGAGAGTTTGGATTGTTGTATTTTCATTTTCATTTGTTTCCATATATTTTTTAATTTCTTCTCTAATTGCCTG
>JAQQST010001423.1:0-12651 GCA_028646485.1 Cryptoprocta ferox | reverse complement strand
CTTGTGGGGAAGAGCACTGGGTGTTATATGGAAACCAACCTGACAATAAACTATAAAGTTAAAAAAAAAAAAAGGAAATAGAAGGAAAACTAGAATTGGCAATGAAGCCTGAAGATGTGACTGAATCACTGAAATCTCATGATAAAACAACAGATGAGGAGTTCCCTCTAATGGCTAAGCAAAGAAAGTGTTTTTTTTTTCAGATGGAATTTACTCCCACTGAAGATGCTGTGAAGATTATTAAAATGACAATCAAAGATTTAGAATATTATATAAATTTAGTTGATTAAACAGCAGCAGAGTTTGAGATGATTAACCCCAATTTGAAAGAAGTTCTATTGTGGGTAAAATGCACTCAAACACCACCACATGCTTATAGAGAAACTATTCATAAAAGAGCCAATCATTGCAGGTGACTTCATTGTTATTTTTATTTTATGTTATTTTTTTAAAATGTTTTATTTATTTTCGAGAGAAAGAGACAGCGTGCGCAGGGGAGGGTCAGAGAGAGGGAGACAGAATCTGAAGATAGACTCCAGGCTCTGAGCTAGTTGTCAGCACAGAGCCTGATGCTGGGGTCGAACCCACGAACCACGAGATCATGACCTGAGCTGAAGTCAGAGGCTTAACCAATTGAACCACCCAGGCGCCCCTGTTATCTTATTTTAGAAACTGCCACAGACACTCCAACCTTCAACAACCACCATCTTGATCAGTCAGCAGCCATCAGCATTAGGCAAGATTATGACTTGCTGAAAGCATTTTTTAACAATAAAGTATTTTTAAATAAGATACGTACCTTGTTTTTTAACATAATTCTATTCACACTTAATAGACTACAGGATAATATAAGCATATACTTATATGTACTGGGAATCAAAAAGAATCATTTTATTTACTTTATTGTGATATTCTCTTTATTCTAGTTTTCTGGAACAAAACCCACAATATCTCTGAGGTATTCCTGTACTAGGGAAGAACACACTCAAGAGGGAAAGTGAAAACCTAGGTCAACTCAGTTATAGGATTAATGACCTTGAAAATCATCTGTATGGATAATCTATGAACCACTGAATCCATATACTGACATATAAGTGCACTTATCAGTTTATTATAATTTCTATATGCTTTTTTATCTTTTTTGCAGAAAGGTGATTTTGATGAAGTAGGGAAAATGGCAGTGTAAAAATTTATTTATAATTTTTCACGTATATCTTCCAAATTAGTACTAACCTCTTCACTCCCACAGTCACATTGTTCTCCTTGTTCCACTTGTCCATTACCACAAACCACAGATTTATATGATGGATCTATGCGTGGCTGATTTTGAAGACATTGGGAGTTAGGCTTTGAAATAAAATTTGCAAAATCCTCCATGCTGCAGTTACTAAAGATCTTCACACCACTGGAATGACTAAACATACATCAAACTTCAAATTTTTATGTAAGTATTGCTTCATAAATTGCCTAGACTTGGAAAAAAGCTATTTAATAGCATTCCACAACAGTCAAAATGCTCAATTTTGTTAGTGTCAAAATTTTATTTTCTGTACAAGAGAAGTCAATTGTGCAAGAATTTATATTAAATAGTTAGCAATAAATCATAGAATTTTATTGGTTCTTATCTTACACTCCCTTGTGGCATTGTTTTCTCTTATATTTCCTACCTCACAAAGTACTATTTCATTTGTTGCTTCCTTTTCCTTTCATGACTCCTAAATATTATAATATCCTATATTGACAAAACAGATTGAGTTTTTCACTTCTTTATCTATATTTATTAATAGGTAATCCTAAAGTAATGTATTTTGAATAACTCCTATACCTGAGAGCTCAGATAGTTGTTCCTATTGCCCTAATATATCACCTAAACTCAAAAGTCCAGTACCAATTCTTTACTCAGAGATAACATTTCTGAGCACACATCTAAAATACCATTCCCTTACATTTTTATTCTTTCAGTGACAGTTATTATTCTTTAAAATATTTATCAACAACCAAAATATTATTTATTTAATTATTTATTCATTTATTCCCCTACTAGTTTTTTAGCTCCAGGAGAAAAGGCATTACAAGTATTTTGTTCTCTAGCACAGAGTAAAGAGCTCAATATATTTTTCTTAAATAAATAAGCCCATTGGAATAAACTATCTTTTGTAAATAGTACATTCTTTTGTTGATGTTGCATTATGACTTTTATTATTCTGCATAGTATTAATACATGAAAAAGTTATATTCATAAAGATTTATAATTTGATGACAGATATAGCTAATATGAAGTTATTGAATTTTACTGCAATAGACTCAAACCTTAGTCCTTTGGATTATCACAGGGAAATGTAAATGTTATTTATATGAGGATCATGAAAAAATAAGGAATTTAAAATTTTGGGGGGGCGAGGTCACATCCCAATTGAACATACCCTGCCATTATAATAACCACAATTGATTTATTATTACATTGCCAACAATTCAGATGATTTCTGTCTAAATACTAAAAACCAAAAGGAGAAATGATATAACATTATATTACTAAAAACTAGGCAATGTAATATGTGTTAACTATGTGTGAACTCATTTATAAGGGATACACACTCTTGGTATAAATTAATGTTGTCATTAGAAAGAAAATATCAATCATAATTATAAGCAACTAGACAATTAATTTGCAGTCTGAATCTTAGCAAACACTTGCTCAATGTTCTCAATCTCCATTCTCTCATTTTTCCTTGATAATAAAGCTTCTGATTTTCAGTCAAATACAGGGCTTCCTTATATAGTGTCTACATTTCTTAGCCTTTTGTAAAGTTATGGTAATATCTATATAAAGGTCAGATAATTGGCGTTAAACAAAACCATAATTTAAATTATAGAAAGTAATGTTGATAGCCATGATTTTATTCTATTGGTGACTATAATTTTGGTTAACTATTATAGTTAGAGCTTCCATCATGAGCTATGAGATGATACTGGATATGAAAGCCACTGTGTAAAAATTGATGTAAAATTATACTGTGAGATGCCATGCAATTAATAGAATTCTAATTTCCCAAAATGAAATTAACTTCTCTTTGATTTAAGCTGTTATTACTTTGGGGTTTCGGAACTTACATTCAAATCTAAAAACAAATTCCACCCCAATAAATACAGATCTCAATCAGGATATTGTTGTTTTAATCACATTTCAAACATTCATTTTTCTCACAATATTGCAAAGCATTGACAGCAGGATGCAATGTTCTCATTACAATGAGGTGGAGAATACTAGAATAGATCATCGTTTGCTTAATCCACAAGCAAAACATGTGTTCAATATTTGTCTTTTTTAGAAGAAGCAACACTCATTAGTAATAAAATTAATAAAATCAGCCTTCAAATATAACAATGAAGAGATTATTAGAGGCATTTCAATTAGTAACTAAAAACAGAATCACAACAATTCAACACATTCTCTTACTGTGAAGTTTGTACAGCATAGTGATAGTCAAGCAAAAATGGAAAACAAAAGATAAGAATAATTACTGTCATTAAATAAGTCATAAATTTGAAAATATGTACATTTAAAAACAATAAATATTAAATCAGAAAATCAATAACAAAAAGACATCTAGATGATCCACAAGTATTTGAAAATCCTGACATACTTCTAAAACAACCTGGTAGACAAAAGGAATTACAAAGAAAATTAAAATATTTTAACTAAATGAAAAAGAAATACAAAATATCAACATGTATGATATGCAATAGAAGCTGTGGTTAGAGTGAAATGTACAGCTTTAAAGGGCTTACCCAAAAATAAAGAAGGTTTAAAATGAAATATTTGAGTTTTCATGCTAAAAATCTAGGGGAGGGGCTCCTGGATGGCTCCATCAGTTTAACATCCAACTGTTGATTTCAGTTCAAGTCATGATCTCACGGTCATGAGATAGAGCATCACATGGCTCAATCTGCTGTGATTGCAGAACTGTGAATTCTCTCTGCACCCCTACCCTGCACTCTCTCCCTCTCTCTGTCTCTCTCAAAATAAATAAAAATAAACAAAAAAAATTTAGAGGGAAAAGCTAGTTTACCCCAAAGTATGCATAAAATTAAGAAAATAAATTGGACAAGTGATGAGAGTCAATAAAATTAAAATACAGTCTTAAAAATCAATTAATTTGATAAAACCCAAGATAGAGAGATTGGGGGGAAAAAAGAGAAAACACAAATTATATGAGACATAAAAGAAGTAATGTCACTAGAGATCCCAGTGACTTAAAAAAATAAGTGGAATTTAGGCTTGTGACGATGACAAAGTAGGAGGACACTAAGCTCACCCCATCTCACATTTACAACTAGATGTCACTCACATCCAGTTGATATACCAGAGAGCAATCCAAAGACTGGAAGAAGAAACTCCACAACTAAATGTAGAGAATAAGTCACATCAGAGCTTATAGTGGTTGGGAAGAGCATAAATAGTGGTTGGGAGCTGCCCACAGGAAAGAGGCTCTGAGAAGGGAGATCATCAAGGGATCCACATAGAGGAAAATGAATCCCCATAATGTCTGTTTTGAGAACAAGAGAGACTGACTTCCATGAGTTCCAGCAGAACTGGAGACTGGAGCTTTAAAAGTCAGCTGACTCAGCACTGGGTGAGCCAGAAGGGTGATGGGTCCTTGCTCTTAAGGAGATAGGAGCCTTTGGAAAGGCAACATAGAAGTGACAGTTTGCACAACAGCTGGGGCAAATGAGAGAAAGATCAGTTTATATTGATTTCAGAGTGTGATGGGGGACTTCTCCAGGAACAAAGGAGATGGTAGGTGCCATTTTCCTCCCCAGATATTCAGCATAAACATAAAGCCACCTGCAGGAGGTGGTACTGCACAAATACTTGCTACCTAACCTGCTGGCAGTGCACCCTGCTCATGAGTTTTCTTGAGAAATCACATACTCCAAACCTGCTGGCCTCAGCCCGGGGCTCAGCACAAATTTTGTGAACTCCACACACACTGCACCCAGCTGCCTTAACCATAGAAGCCACACAACCACATGCCATGCCAGGTGGCCACCACACTGTGAGGTATCTGGCCTAGGACTAGGAGCTTAGTGAAAATTTTGCTAACACCACTGAACTACCCCTGAGCCCTCCAGTGGTCACACCTCCTCAGAACCAGACTGCTTGGATCTCACTAACACCACACAGACCAAGCACAGTCAGTGCAGATGTCTGGAGTGAAAGAAAAAGCAACTCAGGCACAACAGCTGGATGCAAGCAACACACATAGAAAACTCCCTTGCAGTGCCAAGTTCTGGTGAAAAGGGGACATTGTACCACAGGGCACTACAAGACCTCTTCTCCATAAGACCACTACTTTCAAGAGCAGAAGATGTAACTGACTTTTCTAATACAGAGAAACAGACAAAGAGAGGTAGACAAAATGAGGGGACAGAGAGATATGTCCCAAATGAAAGACATGACAAAATCACAGAAGGAGATCTAAGTGAAACAGAAATAAGTAATATGCCTGATAAAGAATTTAAAATAATGATCATACAAAGATACTAACTGGACTTCAGAAAAAAATGGAGGACATCAGACCCTTGACAAATAGATATAAAATAACATATCAGAGATGAAGATCTCAATAAATGAAATTGAAAATACAACAGATGGAATAAACAGAAGGCTACAGGAAGGAGCAGGGTGCATCAGTGACCTGGAGGATACAGTAATGGAAAATAATCAAGCTGAACAGGGGAGAGACAAATACTGCATAATGAGAATATACTTAGAGAACTCAATGACTCCATCAAGCATAATAACATTTACAATATAGGGATACCAGAAGAGGAAGAAAAAGAAAGGGGTTCAGAAAATGTATTTGATGAAATAATAGCTGAAAACTTTTCAAATCTAGGGAAGGATATTGAGCTCCAAATTCAGGAGGCACAGAGATTCCCCATTAAATCAACCCAAAGAGGTATACACCAAGACACACAGTAATTAAAATGGCCAAAAAAAAAAAAAAAACTATAATGGTGATAAAAAAAACAATTGTAAAGGTTGCTAGAGAAAAGAAGACAGTTACATACAAAAGAAACAACATAAGACTATCAGCTTATTTTTTAGCAGAAACTTTGTAGGCCAGAAGTGAACGGCACAATATATAAAACATGCTGAAAGGGAAAAATGGGCATCCAATAATACACTATCTAGCTATCATTCAGAATAGAAGAGATAAAGTGATTCCCACACAAACAAAAATTAAGAGAATTCATGATCACTAAACCAGCTCTACAAGAAATGTTAAGGGAGACTCTGTGAGTGGAAAATAAAAACCATAAATAAGAGTAAGAAAATAGGAAAAACAAAAGCAAAAAAAATTAAGTATACCTGTGAAAATCAGTCAAGAGAAGCAAAATGTAAAAGGATGTAAAATATGATACCAAATATCTAAAACATAAAGAGGAAAGGGGTAAAGAATGAGTTCAAAATTAAGTGATGAGCAGCTTCATATAGAATGCTATATGCAGAAGATGGTTTGTATAAATTGAATGGTAACTAAAAATCAAAAAGTAGGAAAAAGTATACAAAAAATAAGGAGTCCAAAAAAAAGGGGATCCAAGTATATTCCTAAAGAAAACCAGAAAACCATGACAGAGAAAGAGAAGTAAGGATTGGAAAAACACTACAAAAACAATGAGAAAACAAGTAACAAAATGGCAATAAATATCTATCAATAACTACTTTGAATGCAAATGAACTAAATGCTCCAATCAAAAGACATAGGTGACAGAAAGAAGACCTATCTATATGTTGCCTATAAGAGACTCATTTCACAATTAAAGACACCTGCTGATTAAAAGTGAGGCGACGGTGAAACAACAGGTGTTGGTGAGGATGCAGAGAAAGGGGAACTCTCTTTTACTGTTTGTGGGAATGCAAACTGGGACAGCCACTCTGAAAAACAGTATGAAAGTCCTCAAAATTTAAAAATAGAACTAGCCTATGATCTATCAATTGTACTACTAGATATTTACCCAAAGAATAAAAAACCACTAATTTGAAGGTATATATGCACCCTGATATTTATAGCAGCATTATCTATAATAACCAAACTATGAAAACAACCCAAGTGTCCACTGACTGATGAATGGATAAAGATGCCACACACACACACACACACACACACTATAATATTAATCAATCATTAAAAAGAATGAAATCTTGCTATTTGCAATACAGTAGATATACCTAAAGAGTAAAATGCTAAGCCAAATATAAGTCAGTCAGAGAAATACAAATACAAAAAGATTTCATACTTATGTGGAATTAAAGAAACAAAACAGAGGAAAAATTTTAAAAAAAAGGAAGGAAACCAAAAGCAGATTATTAACTATAGAGAACTAACTAATGGTTACCAGAGGGGAGGTGGATGGAAAGATGGGTTATATAGTTGATGATAATTAAGGAGTGCACTTATGATGAGCACCGGATGTTATATGTAAGTGCTGAATCATGAAATTGTACACCTGACACAATAAAAGAATTAATTTAATTTTAATTTAATTTAAGTGAGGGGATAGAGAAATATTTATCATGCAAATGGATGTTAAAAGAGAGCTGGACTATAAGACAGAGTTTAAAACAAAATCTGTTAAAAGATACAAATAAGGAGACTATATAATAATAAAGGGGACAATCCAATAAAAAGATAAAACAATTGTAAATATTTATGAACCCAACGTGAAAACATCCAAATAAAATATCAGTTAATATCAAACATAAAGGAAATAATTGGTAGTAATATAATAATATTAGGGGACTTTAACACCCCACTTACATTGATGAGTAGATCATCTAAACAGAAAATCAACAGGATAACGGTGACTTTGGATGACACACTGGACCAGATAATTTTAACACATATTCAGAACATTCTATTCTAAAACAGCAGAATATACCTTCTTTTAAGGGCACATGGAACATTCTCCAGAATAGATTACATATTAGGGCACAAAACATGCCTCAACAAATTTAAAAAGATCAAGGTCATACCATACATCTTTACTGATCATAACGCTATGAAACTAGAAGTCAAACATACAAAAAATCTGGAAAAACACAAATAGCCACTGAAAAATGAATGCATCAACCAAGAAATCAAAGAAGAAATAAAAAAATACATGGAAACAGGGGCACCTGCGTAGTTCAGTGGGTTAAGCATCCAAATTGACTTCCGTTCAGGTCATGATCTCACAGTTCATGAGATCAAGCTTCACATTCGTCTCTGCACCAACAACGCAGATCCTGCTTGGGATTCTCTCTCTCTCTCTCTCTCTGCCTCATTTCTCTCTCTCAAAATAAACAAATAAACATTTAAAATTTACATAGAAACAAACAAAACTGAAAACACAACAATCCAAAATCTTTAGAATACAGCAAAATTGGTTCTAAAGGGGAAGTATATAGCAATACAGGCTTACCTCAAAAAGCAAGAAAAAAGTCTCAAAAAACAAATTAACTTACATCTAATGGAGCTAGAAAAAAGAGAACAAACAAAACTCAAAGCCAGCAGAAGGAAGTAGAAATAAATGATACAGAAACTTAAAAAAAATAGAACAGATCAATTAAATCAGGATCTGGTTCTTTGAAAGAATCAACAAAATTGATAAGCCTCTAGCCAGAGTTATAAAAAAAAAACTCAAATAAAAGAAATCACAAATGACAGAGTAGAAATAACAACCAACATCACAGAAATATAAACAATTGTAAAGAAGTATAAAAAGCTATATACCAACAAATTAGACAACCCAGAAGAAATGGATTAAGTACTAGAAACATATAAACTACCAAAGCCAAAATGAATAGAAAACTTGAACAAGCCAATTACCAGCAAAAACATTGAATCAGAAATCAAAAAACTCCCAACAAAAGCCCAGGGCCAGATGGCTTCACAAGGAAATTCTAAAAAACATTGAAAGAAGAGCTAATACCTATTCTTTTCACACTTTAAAAAAAAGAAAAAGAAAAAGAAAACAAAGGAAAACTTTCAAATTAATTCTTTGAGGCCAATATTACCCTGATACTAAAACCAGAAAAGACTCCACTAAAAAAGAGAACTACATGCCAGTATCCCTGAAGAAAATGGATATAAAAATTCTCAATAAAATACTAGCAAATAGAATCCAACACTACATTAAAAAAAATCATTCACCACAATCAAATGGGATTTATTCCCAGGTTGCAAAGGTGGTTCAATATTTGCAAATTAATCAACATGATATATCAAATCAATAAGAGAAAGGATATTGGGGCACCTTGGGGGCTCAGTCGGTTAAATGTCCAACTTCAGCTCAGGTTATGGTCTCGCAGTTTGTGAGTTCAAGCCCTGCGCTGGGCTCTGTGCTGCTGACAGCTCGGAGCCTGGAGCAGACTTCAGATTCTGTGTCTCCCTCTCTCTCTGCCCCTCCCTGCTCACGTTCTCTCTCTCTCTCTCTCTCTCTCTCACACACACACACACAAAAATAAATAAACATTAAAAAAATAAGAGAAAGGATAAAAAGTATATGATTATTTCAATAGACACAGAAAAAGCATTTGACAAAGTAAAATACCAATTTATGATAAAAGCTCTCAACGAAGTAGGTTTAGAGGGAATATATGTCAACATAACAAAGGCCATATCATGAAAAACCCACAATGAACATCCTACCCAATAGGGGAAAACTGAGAACTTTCCCTTTAAGGTGAGGGAGAAGACAAGGATGCCTACACTCACCACTTTTATTCAACATAGTACTGGAAGTCCTAGCTATAGCAATCACTAACAAAAAAAAAAAAAAAAAATAGAAGGCATCCAAATTGATAAAGAAAAAGTAGAACTTTCACTATTTGCAGATGACATGTTGTCATATAGAGAAAACCCTAAAGACTCCACAAAAAATTTGCTAGAACTAAAAAAAGAATTCAGTAAGGTCACAGGATACAAAATTAATGTACAGAAATTTGTGGCATTTCTATAATAATAAAGCAACAGAAAGAGGAATCAAGAAAATGATCCCATTTATAATTGCACTTTTAATTAGATACCTAGGAATAAACCAAACCAAAGTAGTAAAAGACGTGTAGTTTAAAAATTATAAAACATTGATGAAAGTGAAGGTGACACAAAGAAATAGACATTCCATACTCATCGACTGGAAAAACAAATCTTGTTAAAATGTTTAGACTACCTAAGGCAATCTACACATTTAATGCAATCCCTATCAAAATACCAACATTTTTCACAGAACTAGAACAAACAATCCTAAAATTTTTATGGAATCACAGAAGACCCCGAATAGCCAAAGCAATTTTGAAAAAGAAAAAGAAAGCTGGAGGCAGCACAATTCCAGACTTCAAGTTATATTACAAAGCTGTAATCATCAAAACAGTATGGTACTAACACAAAATAGATGCATAGAGCAAAAGAACAGAATGGGAAACCAGAAATAAACCCACAACTGTATGGTCAATTAATTTTTGACAAAGGAGAAAATAATATCCAATGGGAAAAAGACAGTCTCTTCAACAAATGGTGCTGGGAAAACTGGACAGCAACATGCGAAAGAATGAACTCAGACCATTTTCTCAAACCACACACAAAAATAAACTCAAAATGGATTCAGGATTTGAATGTGAGACCTGAAACTATAACAATTCTAGATGACAACAAAGGCAGAAACGTCTCTGATATCAGCCATACAACATTTTTCTATATATGTCTCTGAGACAAATAAAAGCAAAATAAACTATTGGGACTATTTCAAAATAAAATGACTCTGCAAAGCAAAGGAAACAATCAACAAAATTAAAAGGCAACCTACGAATGGGAGAAGATATTTGCAAACGACATATCCAATAAAGGGTTAGTGTCTAAAATATATAAAGAACTTAAAAAATTCAATACCCAAAAAACAAATAACCCAATTAAAAATCAGCAGAAGACATGGACAGCCATTTCTCTGACAAATATATCTAGATGACCAACAAATACATGAAAAGATGCTATACATCACTCATTATCAGGAAAATGCAAATCAAAGCCACAGTGAGATGTCACCTCACACCTGTCAGAATGGCTAAAATAAAAAACGTGAGCAACAATAAGTGTTGGTGAGAATATGGAGAAAAAGAACCCTCTTGCAGTGTTAGTGGGAATGCAGACTGGTGCAGCCACTGAGGAAATCAGTATAGAGATTCCTCAGAAAGTTTAAACTAGAGCTACCCTATGATCCAGTAATTGCACTACTAGGTATTTACTCCCCAAAAATACAAAAACACTACGTTTACAAGCAGCGACATCCAAATTATGGAAGCAGACCAAGTGCCCCTTAATTGATGAATGAACAAAGAAGATATGGCATATGTATGCAATAGAATATTATTTAGCCATAGAAAAGAATGAAATCTTGCCATTTGCTATCACATAGGTGGAGCTGGAGTATATTATCCCAAGTGAAATAAGTCAGTCAGAGAAGGAAAAATACCATATGATTTCACTCAGATGTAGAATTTCAGAAACAAACAAATGAGCAAAGGGAAAAAAAGAGAGAGAGATAAACCAAAAAACAAACAACTATAGAGAACAAACTGATGGTTACCAGAGGGAAAGTGGATGAGGGGGGTGTGGTCAGTGAAATAGGTGATGGGGATTAAAGAGTGTTCTTGTCATCATGAGCACTGAGTGTTATATGGAATTGATGAATCACTAAATTGTAAACCTGATACTAACAAAGTACTGTTTGCTGATTATACTGCATTTAAAAATAAATTAACTTTTTAAAAACAAATGAAGATTATAGAAACTGTATGACTAATTTCAAGAAAATATTTTTTTAATCTCAATCTAAAGCTCCTCACCTCTTAAAAATTAAATTATTAAATGGCTTTCCAGAAAGAGAATTCTAATTCAATATGACTTCACTGGTGAATTTCTATCAAATAATTTGTGAAGAATTAATATCAATTTTGCAAAATCACTTTTAGGAAATTTTATGAATCCAATGTTACCCTGATAATAAATCAAGTCAAAATAATTACAAGAGAAAACAACCTAAAGCCCAGTGTCCTTCATAAAAATAGAGGCAAGCATTAGGGGCGAAATCCATCAACGAGTAGGACAAATATATAAATGGTATTATGCATCATATCCAAATGTGGTTCATGCCAGAAAAACAAGTTATTTAAACAATTGAAGATCAATAAAATGTATTTCAACATGTCAATTGAAAAAAGTAAAATCAATAATAACAACACATAATCATCTTAATATGTAATGAAATCTATTCATATTGGAAACTTTGGCAAACAAGGACTAAAAAAACAACTTCCTGTTGGAAACTTTGGCAAACAAAGACTAAAAAAACAACTTCCTCAGTCTGTTTAAAAGCCTCTATGGAAAACTTTCAGCTAACCTATTTAAAGGTTTAACCAAAATTAAAGATTTTGCCCTTAAATTAGAAGCATAACAAAAATGGCCACATAGGGGTGCCTGGGTGACTCAGTCGTTAAGCGCCTGACTTCAGCTCAGATCATGATCTCATGGTTCATGAGTTTGAGCCCTGCGTCAGGTTCTGTGCTGACAGCTCAGAGCCTGAAGCCTGCTTCAGATTCTGTGTCTCCCT
>JAQQST010001422.1:0-12654 GCA_028646485.1 Cryptoprocta ferox | reverse complement strand
CCTGACTGCACCTGAGGCGCTGAGAGCCAAGCCGAGGAAGAACGTCAACTCTTGAACCGCTGAGTGGGTCCTGGGAGAGTGGTTCTGGAGAAGACTCCACCTTCCGTGGAATCAATGGCCAAGCCAAAGAATATCTCTTTGGAATCTCAGGGTTCCTGAATTTTGCGAGGGTCCCGTCAAGAGTGAGAGCAGCTGGAAGGAACTATGTGGAGCAGAATTGGGGAAGTATTTGTACAAGCAAGTACCCATGTGTTGGTGACATGACCAAGATGGCACACTGTCTCTTGTGGGACACCTCAGTTTGACCATGTGAGCCTATTTATGAGTAAGCGATATCCATTCTCACTCAAGAACCAACTGCCAGATTCACATCCTTCCAAGTTTGAGTCCTAAATTCCATTTTGATGCTAGAGAGACTTCATTAAGGCAATTCTAGGACAGATACACGGTGGCCCATGTGTGAGAAGAGATCTTCCCACTGTAATCATTGGAAGCACCCCCCCCCCATTGTGGAATTAGCTCAGGATTATGTCCAGCTTTCTGTCCTCTTTCTACTCGGAGCACCCCTGATCTCATCAAGGAAAGAGTCCTATCTCTTACTCCATTAAATGCCTCAAGCCTTGTACATGGGGGTCTACCAGAGGGTCTTTCTGATAAATAATAGGATCTGACAGACACCATCACTTGAGCAAGTAGGCGGAGAGGTCAAGATACCCAAGGTCTTCCCTCCAGCAGAAGCTCACATCCATGTGGGGAGAGGGAAGCCTTTTTGCTCCCATCACATGTGGACAACGTGGCACTGGCTCTAAGTCAGTAAAGGCCTTCTGGGCTGGTTCATGGTGTCTGTAGTCAACCCAATATCACTTGGTCCTGATTTTCTGGAATAGTTCTGTCTAGATTATATTTCCTGGATATGCAGTGCTCTAGAAGTTAGCAGGGAGTCTGAGCACAGTAGGAAGTGGAATGACGAAATCATTGGCCCCAGTAGCATCCTCCCAAGCCACTACTAAGTTCTGGATCTTGCTCTTTGAAAGTGAAGGCCCATGAAAGTAGCAAGACCATCTACGGCAGATACGAGGGGACAGAAGGAGCTGCCATTTCTTCTCCTTCTCCCTTTCTTTCTGTTACTGACCTCACCTCATCTCCAGCCTCCTCTAGTCCTTACCCTTATGCCTTACCTTTGCTTTAATTGACCCATACTGCTGTCTCTAAATGATAGACTATACAAAGGTTCAATTTGTTCTCCTGTTTACTCTTACATATGTTTAAAAATGTTCATAAGAAGCTTTAAAGCAGGTCTTTAAAAAGCACACACTGCTTTTTGTGTCTAGTGTGATGGAGGGGTCCAGTTGTATTTGATTTTCTCTATCGACACTCAGTTGTTTCAATGCAATTTATTAAAATTAAAAATCTATTAAGAGACTGTCCTCCAGCTCTACAGTCACAACTTTTTCATAAATGAAGGGGACAGGTGTGTGTGTGTGTGTGTGTGTGTGTGTGTGTGTGTATTTCCAGGACTCATGATTCAATTTCACTGGTCTCCTTGTCACTCCCTGCACCCAACCACAAACTTTTTACTGGAGCTTTCTTGTACTTCTTTCCAACGGACAGAGTAATTGCTCTTGTCTTCTTCGAGTTTTCTCAAGAATACCTTGACTCTGTTTGACTATTTATTTGTATGCCTTTATATTTTAGAATCATCCATGGTATCATGTACACACATATTCCCACATGAAGCCCTTTCTTATTTTTAAATATGGGGTTGCAATTAATCTGCATTTTCTTCTTTGTGAGAACTAAAATGTTTACAGTATTGAATCTTTACATCCATGAATGTATTTTATTTAATATGTACATAGGGGTTTATGAATGTATCTAAATAAAATTTGTATATTTTTAATTTTTTTCTGTAAAACTTAATTTTTCTGGTTAAATATAGTCTAAGATACTTAATGATTTGCTATTAAAGGCTACAAGTTATATTTTGTTCACTTTCTTTCTCACACATTTGTTGCTGGCAGAAAACAAAGTTCATTTTTCTTTTGTATATTGATCTTATAGTTAGCAAACTTATATTCATGTTTATGGGTTGAATAGCTTAACTGTCTTTCCTTTTCTTCCTTTTTGGATTTTCCTCATACACAGTCTAATCATCTGTTTATCATGAAAGCATTATTTCTTACTTTCTGATCCCTTTCCTTTTTGTTACTTATGCTTTGTTATTACTGCACTGGCTGCTGCCTCTATTACAGTATTGAACAGAAATGACAGGGTCACCTGGGGGGGCTCAGTCAGATGAGCACCCCACCTTGACTCAGGTCATGATCGCACAGTTTGTGAGTTCCAGCCCCACATGGGGCTTGCTGCTGCTGTCAGCACATGCCCGCTTCGGATCCTCTGTCCCCCCACCTCCCACCCCTCTCCCACTCGTGGTCTCTCTCTCTTTCAAAAATAAAGAAAACATTAAAAAAAAAAAGAAATGGTGATAGCAGGAACCCTAGTTTAGTTCCCAAGTTCAAAGTAAAAGCTTTCCATTTTCCCTCAAAAAGTATATTTGCTATAGGGTTTTTGTACATATACTTTACCTAGTTTGTTAACATATTTTTAGGTTTGTAGAAGTTCATTTTAGAATAGTTTTAGATTTACAGGAAAATTGCAGCAATAGTGAAGAAATTTCACGTGTCCCAATCTCAGTCCCTCATATTATTGACATCTTGCACTCATATACCTGTGTTACATCTGATGAACAAGTATTGATACAGAATTATTTACAAAAGTCCACACATTGTTCAGATTTCCTTATGTTTCACCACATATCTTTGTTTCTGTTCAGCATCCCCTCCAGGAAAACCTATTACTGTCAATGATTGTATGTCTCTCTCTTTTTTAATGTTTATTTTTGAGAGACAGAGAGAGACAGAGTGAGAGCAGGGAAGGGGCAGAGAGAGAGGGAGACACAGAATCCGAAGTAGGCTCCAGGCTCTGAGCTGTCAGCACAGAGCCGGACGTGGGGCTTGAACCCACGAATTGCGAGATCATGACCTGAGCCAAAGTTGGACACTTAGCCGACTGAGCCACCCAGGCGCCCCTGATTGTATCTCTTTAGACTCCTCTTGGCTATGCTCGTGTCCCAGTGTCCTTGTTTTGACAACCTCAACTGTTTTTAGGAATATGGGTCAACGATTTTGTAAACTGTCCCTCAATTAGGATTTGTCTGATAGTTTCCTCAATATTAGACATGGATTATGTTTTTTGGGGGGAAGAAGGCCAGAGAGGAGGATCTCTATTCTTGTCACATTGCATCCATGGTGCACACCATCAAATGATGCTAGCTTGATGAGGGAGTGTTTGTCGGATTTCTCCATAGTAAATTTATCCCTTTTTACCTGTGTCACAGTGTAATCGTTAGAAAACTTGCGGAGCACCATGATGTGCCAGTCATCAAGATTAGGACTCTGAAGGGTGACTGTGGAAAACCCCACCCCACATAGAGGAGGCCTCACAGGATCCAGCTCCTCACACACTGGCAGCACTGGGCAGCCTTCAGCCATGGTGGTAAATGTTGGGCCTTCTTTTAATTGGGCTGAGGGATTTGTTCAGGGGGCCTGGCTTGAGGTCAGGAAGGTGAAGGACCCAAGCCCTGCCAGATGTCACTGGGAAGTCTGTGTGCAAGGACTGAGTGGACTTCCCACCTCAGACAGAGGAGGGTCCCCAAACACCTGCTCATGCTTTCAGCCCTGGAAGGCCCTGGGCAGGGCTGATTGCCAGAAACTCCTGACTCCTCTTCTTCTTTGGGAGTCTTAGAAAAATGGTGATTTTGGCCTGAGGGAGACATCTTCAGGCCATCAGAGAAAGAAGGTTCAGGCCCTGTCTGGAGTAAACATAAAAACCTTAAGGATGACTCAGGGTATTTACCAACTTAGAACACAGAGGTGCCCACAAAATCCACACCTGTCTCTACTGTCAGCTCTAGGATGCTTGGGTAGAGGTAACTAGCTGTGGTGTATCCTGGCTTCCATCTTGGTTCCTGACCTTCATCTAAGGAGTCTGAGAGAAAAACAGCTTCATGGGGGAGAGGGGTGGTACAGAGCCAGGTCAGCAAAGGTAAGGATTCTGAGGAAGAGGTGAAGAGACCTCTCACCACATAGAGTGTAACACCGCCCTGTCTTCCTCCTATAGTCAGTCTTGGAGGCCCCAGGGAAGGTCCCTGAATACATTTCCTGTGTTCCACTTTGGGAGTCTGAGAGATGTGAGACATTCTTTGAATGGGCCCTCATTGGATTAAGCAGAGTAAGCAGTTGCACATAGATGAAGACCTAAAAGAAGGACAAAGGAAACATTTCACCTCACAGAAACTTGCTCTAAGGTCATCTCTGAGAAGACTTGTGCATGGATTCCAGGCAGAAGACACCTCTTTCATAATTCGGACACTGATTTCTTGTGAAAGCAGGAGCAGAGAAGTCCTGGATCTCCTTCATACAGGGTAGGAGATCCCCTAATTCCTCCCCTGTAGTCCTCACCTTGACAAAGGAGATGAGTTCCTTGGCCTGAGAGACACATCCTTACCTCAGCAGAGGGAGGAATGCAGACCTTGCCAGGAGGAAATATGGTGACCTTGAAGATGTGTAATGGGACTTCCCACTGTGAATAGATGGGGCCCCATAGAAACCTTGCCCTGAACCTGCTGTCTGCGATGTTTGGACCTATGGTGGCCAGATGTGCTATTCTCTCACTTCTATCAGTGGTGAGTAGTATTTTAGAAAGGGGAGGCCTTGGCTGAGAAGGCCACATTAAAGTTAGTAGAGAGTAGTGTGGCTGAGGCCTTGCCAGGTTTGAATATTAGTATTTTGAGGGAGAGTGGAGGGTACTCTACCACAGAACAAAGGACGGCCTCACACAACTCAGTACTCCCATCCAAATGTTAGCTCCAATAGGCTCTTGGACATGGTGGCTATAAGCAGCAACATCTGATTTCTCCTATAGCATCCAGGAGAGGTGAGGACCTTGATCAGAGGGGGCAAAATCAGGTCAGTAGAGGGAGGAAGCCCAAGCTCCACCAGGAGTCAAGGTATGGTTTTGAGTGAGGCCGCAGCCTCACCTTGCCCATGCTGACAGCTCTCAGAGGCTCTGAGACAAGGTGCATGCATGTGATGGACCTTCACTGCTGCCTGATATCTCAAGGAAGTGAGTAGCTTCATCTGAGGAGGCCACACTCAAGTAAGCAGGGAAAGGGGTCCCAAGCAGTTCCAAGATTCAAGGTGAGGACTCTTGAGAGAGGATTCAGGGGAACTTTCAGCATAGGCACCGCCATGCCCCCGCTGTTAGCCCCGACACACTCCAGGCAGGAGTATCAGGCAGACTCATTCCTTACCTCTTCATCCATCATATGGACACGGAAATCTTGGCCTGAGGGACTCATCATTAGTTCTGTGAAAGAGAGAGCTCAGGCCCAGACAGGGCAAAAATATACATCTTGAAGGGGACTAAGGGCACCTGCCATCCTAGGACACAGTGGGCCCCACAGAATTCAGTCCTAACATGCTCTCAGCCTGGGAAGTTGAGGCATACTTAGCCATGTGTGATGGAGGTGAGTTTTCCAGCCAGCCATCTGAGTGGGTGGCGGAGGGGACTTGTCAGAGAAGTAAGAATCTTATTCTGCAGGGGCCTGGCTCAGTACATAAGAGAAAAGAGTGCCAGGCCCTGCAAGGCATCAAGCTGATGATTAAGAGGGAAGATTTAGGGGACCTTCCACTCCACATAGAGGGAGATTCAAGACTGCTTTGTCCCTTTTAGCCTTGTGAGGCCCCACGCAGAGAGGTTGGATGTGCTGTATCTAGACTTCCATCTCGAGAGGCTAAAAGTGGTGAGGTTCTCTCTGAGGGGTGTAACCTCAGTTTAGCAGAAGGAGAAGTAACAGGCCCAACCAGGCATCAAGAAGAGGACTCTGAGGGAAGGCAGAGGGGATCTCCTACTCCAGAGAAGATTCTCAGAAACCCATTCTTACTTTCAGTCCTAAGAAGCCCCAGGAAGGGCCTTCAGGTAGATAATCCCACTTCTTTATATCGTTCTTTGGGGTCTCAGGAAATGGGGATCTTGGCTTGAAGGTACCTCTCACCCTAGAACACAGGAGACTCTGCTTGCCATCTGTATCCAGAGGTGCCCCCTCAATTCCTTTTACAGGGGCTCCAGGAACTGGGTGGTGAAGGCCTTGTTCCAAAGCACATATCCTCCAGTAAGCAGAACAGAGGGGTCCCAGGCAGTGCCAGGATTCAAGGTGTAGACACTGAATGTCTACTAAGAGATCTACTCATGCCAGAACAGAGGGGAGCCCATAGTGCCTGACCCCATATGCCTATAGTCAACCCCCAAATCCTAGGCTTTCTTGGTTGGTTACAACCTAGGGAGCTTTTTCATTTCCTCTGACATGATCTTATGGGACAAGCTGACCCAAAGTCCAGAAGCCCGTTGGGGCCCTAGAGCACCCCCTGAAGAGGAGACCTGTAAGTCAGCCTTTGTCCAGAGCTGCCAAAAGTACCTTTCTCTGCTGAGGCCACTGCCCTCCTCCCTCTCTCCCCAGGACTGTGGTACCCCATCTCCCACCATCCCGCTCACACTTCTATTTGCTGCTACCAACTAGAGTCATCATGCCTTGCTCTCCAAAGTGTCTGTGCCTCACATTTGAGCTAGACTTGCAGGCCCAAAATGAGATACAGGGCCAGGGGGTGGCCCATGTTCTCATAGCTGAGGAGGAGGAGGAGACTTCCTCCATTTCCTCTTGTTCTTTCAATTTCTCCTACCCCTCCACCTCTTCCTCCCTGCTTTCCTCTCCTGGTTTCCCAAGAGAAGAAGGAGGTGGAGGCCGAGGAGGAGGAAGAGCCTGAGGAGGAGCCTGCCACAACATTGAGTCCTCCCCAGAGCCCTCAGAGCTCTTGCTTCTTCTTCTCCACATCATGAAGCACATCAGATGGAGGCTCCAGCAACCAAGAAGACGATACAAGTTCCCCACAGACCTCAACAGACACCAGATCTTTGCCCAGAGATCCACTAGATGAGAAGGTAGCTGACTTAGTGCATTTCATGGTCTTTCAAGTATCAACTGAAGGAGCCCATCACAAAGACAGAAATGCTGAAAGTTATCATCAAAAGGTATAAGAAATCCTTCCTTGTGATCTTTAAGAAAGCTTCTAAGTGTTTGGAGGTGATCTTTGGCATTGAGGTGAAGGAAATGGACCAATCATCATCCACTCCTATGCCCTTGTCAACTCACTAGACCTCCTCACCCATCATAAGATGGTTAGTGACAACCAGAACATGCTTAAAAACGGTCTCCTGATAATTATCCTGGGTGCGATCTTCATGGGGGGGAACCGTGCCCCTGAGGAAGACATCTGGGATTTCCTGAATATGATAGGAGTGTACACTGAGAGGGAGCATTTCATTTATGGGGAGCCCAGGAAACTCATCACCAAAGATTGGGTTCAGGAGAATTACCTGGAGTATCAGCAGGTGCCTAATCATGATCCTCCATGCTATGAATTCCTGTGGGGTCTCAGGGCCCATGCTGAAACCAGCAAGATGAAAGTTCTGGAATTTTTGGCCAAGGTCAAAGAGACTAACCCCACTTCCTTCTCATCCTGGTATTGCCATTTCAGAGATAAGGAAGAGAGGGCCCAGGCCAGAATTGGCTCCATGGATAATACTACTCCCATGTTCATTGCATAGCATTGGTCAGCAGCTTCTCTTGCCCCAACTGAAGAGTGAGCCTAAATCATCACTCTGTATTTGAAGAGGGCAGTCTTGGTTTTGAGTAAAGGAGAGTCAGGATCAGGCTGGGGAGAACACAGTGTACAACAACTTTGTGTTCCCGTTCTGTATCGGTGATCTGGAGGTTTATCTTTTTTTTCTTTTGATATTTTTCAAATGTCCCTTTAAAAATTTATTTTAATGTTTATTTATTTTTGAGAGAGAAAGAGATAGAGAGAGGGGGAGAGAGAGAGAGAGAATCAATGGGGGAGAGGCACAAAGAGAGAGTGAAACACTCTCCAAAGCAGGCTCCAGGCTCTGAGCTGTCAGCACAAAGCTTGAGGCAGGGCTCAAACCCATGAACCACGAGATCATGACTTGAGCCAAAGTCACATGCTCAACCAACTGAGCCACGTAGGCACCCCCAAATGTCCCTTTTAATGGACAGTTTAATTCCCTAAAGACTCTAAATTTTGAATGACATTGGTAACACATTTATTGGTTTTCCAGGTTTAAGAATAAGAGTTTCAATATTTTGCAAAAATTTGGAAAACCTCTCATCTTTTAGGGAATCTGGTACTAGGTAACATTGGAATAGAAATTTCTTTGGAAATGTGAAGGAACCAAGTAGTAACGTATAGGGGTTCAATAAACAGAGGGAAAAATATAAAGGAAAGTTTATCCTTGAGTTTGCTTATACCTTTCAGTCCACCATTCTGGAAAATTAAAAAGATACACTTGGATTTGCTTGGCCTATTCAAGAAAGTAGATGAAATCTTAATAGATGAAGGTCCCGCTCACTGACTTTTTTTTTAAATTCATCAAACATCAATTCTTTACTTGCTCTTTGGAAGGCTCTATGTTAGTAGTGGGGATCCAAGGATAAGCAGGACACACCCCCTAACCAAAGAACGGTAGAGGCTAGGAGCAGCAATCATATCAGGAAGATGGTAGCATGTCCTCTAAGAGCTACAGAACAAGAAAAAAGAGTGAGGAGGTGAGACTCCAAATGGTAGCAGTTGAATAAAACGGCCCTGAGCCAAGGCACTTTAGAGCTCTGAGAAATGGCATTTCCTTCTGTCAGCGTTGGTTAGGAATCTGGGTGTTGAGTGGAGAGTGAAGGATTTGGGGACATCTTACATGAACAGGTTTGGGAAATCTTGGAATCCTCATTACCAGCCTGAAGTCTCAGGTCTGAGTAAATAGGTCAACTGGAGGAGTGGCCCCAAAGCATGCCAGACACCAGCCCCTACCTTAGGGCCACCCTAAGTCCTGTCAGGAAGAGCGCAGCGGCTCCCTGTGTCATTTGGGTGAGTCACACTCTTGGGTACGCTAGTGGTCCAGTGCACCCTTGCCGGTGTCCCAGGGCTGAGAGCTGCCTTGGTACTGGCTGGAGGCCGGGGTGTGTTTCCCCCGTGCACGGTGGACCTCTCTGGGGGGGCTGGGGCTATGTGGGTGAGCAGGGTGGTGACTGATACCTGACAGTTGAGACACACCAGAAGCACGAGTGAGCAGGGAAAGGGAGTGTGCAGCTGCAAGGAGGTGGGAATTGGAGGGACAATGCCCTGGGACTAATCACCTCAGTGACTCTGCAAGTGAAGGGCTGGGTGTGGACATGCTTTGAAATAGGTCCACGTGTTGTCCCTGGCTCAGGGAATCCCACAGATTCTGAGCTGTTGGCACAATGGAGGGCAGGTGTCCCATGGCTATGACAGTTGGTCTAAGTTGCCACCAGAGAGAGGATTGGGCCCAAGAGTGCAGACATTTGCAGGGTGAATGGAAACCCATGGAGACGGTACTCTTCCTTGTTAAACTGATGGATGTATGTGGAGTCCAAAGCAAGAAGTATCATGTATCATGATATTCAGAGCATCCTCAAGTCCAAGACAGTGCTTGGGCTTGGGTACAAGAAGTCCATAATGACAAACTCAGTAATAGTTTCCTAGGGGAATTCTGAAGGCTTCTGTAACATTTTCAATTTCTTCCATGGAGTTCGAAGGCCCGGGTAGGGCTCACATTCCACATTTTGAATCTAAACATGTGATCCTTCATTCATTCATGTATTCATTCACCCAATCCATCATTCTCTCATTTGTCTTTCAGTCAGGAAGCATTTACTGAACATATGCTAGGGAGAAACATGAAGGAAATAAACCAAAAAGAAATGATAACACGCGTAACTCGAGCTGTGATGTGAGAAAATGAACAGGAGGCAGATTCTAGAAGATATTAGGAAATTAGCAACTGTGAAATGATAGAATAATATATAATGATTCTGAGGTCTTATAATTGCTGACTAGGCAGAAGTCTTCCAGATGAGACTGAGGATAAGGGAAGGAAGAAGACTTGATGGCAATTTGAATTATGGTAGTCATGAGGAAAGGTGTGGCATATGATCTCAGTGTGAGCCACGAAGATGGTGAAGTTGAGTGGAATGTCCAGGTCAATAGGTCTGGTAGGCAGTAGGAACCATGGGTCTGACTCTCAGGAGAGGGTACGAGGCTAGAGACTAGACTAAACTGCATCAATAGATAGAGATCCACATGCTGCAGAATGTCATCCCTTTCCTGTGAATACCCTTGCCAGCCAAAATAAAAAAAAAAGCATAATACCATAATACATCTAGGTAATACTTGAAAGGGGAAAAGTACTCATATAGTAATAAACAAGAAGAAAAATTTTTCTTAAATTTATGTACATACATATCCATCCATCCATCCATCCATCCAGGCCTGTGTATTTGTGGCTCATATTATATATAGAGTGATCATGGCCTTTCAATCTCATATCTAATATCTTAGATCACTTTTAAAGTTTTGCTATTGACACCCTTTGTGCAGGTCTGAGCTTATACCTATCAATACCCAGACATTTCCTCTTCTAATCCAGTGTGTCTGTTTTAGGAAGCTGGCAACTGTGCAGGAACTAAAGTCTCTCACAGCAAACAGACAGAGCAAGACTGTAAGCCAGCTTGGGCCACAGCACCCCGAGGCCGGTTCTCCATGATGCTTACTGTATCTAACTGGCAGACATTGTCAAAATTAGACATTCCTTTCCTCATTCCAATGGAAGCCTTCAAAAGAAATTTGATCCATGAACATGAGGAAGGCAAAACAGTGATCAAAGTGAGGACTGTTAAGCTCAGAGTCCTTACCAACTCATTATGCTTTCTTTCCTCCACCCCCAAGGTGGTGGGTGCTCACACCCAACCACAGAACTCTAGGCTTTCCCTAAACACAGGTGATGGAAGACCCTTCCTCAAACATGGATTTCATCATGCTCCTGCACAGCCATGTATCTATGTAGACCCTAATATACCCAATTCACCAAATCCCAGTTTTTATTCCTGGTTTTCTGGCACTGCCAAGAAGCCCCATGACATGTTCTTGTCCTTTTTGTACTTTCTGAAAGCTCTTCCATGGTATGGCCCTTTCTCTGTATATAGTTCCCTATGCTTTTAGCTATGTCCTACACCACTGCCTCCCAACAACCTCTTTTTATTTTAATTTCTCAGACCAACAAGCAGATATTTTAGTTTCTCTGATCTTTTCAAAGAACCAGTTTTGTTTCTATTGATAGTTAATGTTTTTCTAAATTCAATTTCATTGATTTCTGCTATTATCTATATTATTCTCATTCTTTTGCATTACTTGGGTTGAATTTATTTTTCCTTTTATACATTAGATGGAATATTAAAATATTGATTTGGGTCATTTTTATGCCATTTTATGCTTTTATTTAAAGCATTTCATGAGATAGATTTCCCTCTATGCACAGCGTTAGCCGAATCCCTTAAATTCTGATCTGCCTGTCCTGTTTTCACTTTCATTTAGTTGGAAATATTTCCTAACTTCCTTCAATAATTTCTTTGAAGTAGGGTTGGTTAAAATATGTTGTTTATTTTCCAAAAGTTAGTGACTTTTTACACATCTCTTTAGTTCTGTTCTTTGGTTTAATTCCATTATGGGGAGAGAAATATGTAATTCAATATTTTAAAACTTGTCAGGTGCTGTTTTAGCATCTGTGAGAATGTTCTGAGTGCACTTGAAAAAATGTACATTGTGCTGTTGGAGTGTTTTCTAAATGCCAAGTAAGTCAGTTTGGTTGGTATTCTTTTTCAAGTTTTATTTTCGAATTATTTGATTATTTATATAGAGAGGAATGTTGATGTCTCCCAATACAATTGTAGCTTCAACTATTTCTCATTTCCCATTCTCTTGCTTTTTGTTTTGTTTTGTTTCTTTTTGTTTTTGTTTTTAGTTAATGTGTTTTGAAGCTCTGCTTTTTTTAAAATTTTTATTTATTTTTTTATTTATAGTTTATTGTCGTTGGTTTCCATATAACACCCAGTGCTCTTCCCCACAAGTGCCCTCCTCCATGACCATCACCCCCCTTCCCCTCTCCCCCTTCCCCTTCAGCCCTAAGTTTGTTTTCAGTATTCAAGAGTCTCTCATGATTTGCCTCCCTCCCTCTCCCTCACTCTTTTTCCCCCCTTCTCCTCCCTATGGTCCTCTGTTAACTTTCTCCTGTTAGACCTATGAGTGAAAACATATGGTATCTGTCCTTCTCCGCCTGACTTATTTCGCTTAGCATGACACCCTCGAGGTCCATCCACGTTGCTACGAATGGCCAGATTTCATTCTTTCTCATTGCCATGGAGTATTCCATTGTATAGATGAACCACATCTTCCTGATCCATTCCTCAGTTGACGGACATTTAGGCTCTTTCCATGATTTGGCTATTGTGGAAAGTGCTGCTATGAACATTGGGGTACGTGTGCCCCTATGCATCAGCACTCCTGTATCCCTTGGGTAAATTCCTAGCAGTGCCACTGCTGGGTCACAGGGGAGTTCTATTGCTAAATTTTTGAGGAACCTCCACACTGTTTTCCGGAGCGGCTGCACCAGTTT
>JAQQST010001421.1:0-12656 GCA_028646485.1 Cryptoprocta ferox | reverse complement strand
AAGTTTAAAAAAATAATAAAATAAAATAAAATTAAGAAGGAAATGTAAAAAAAAAAAAAGACAGGCAATAACAAGTGGTAGTGATGATGTGAAGAAATTAACTGTTCACACTCTGCAGTTGGACATATAAAATGGTGTGGCCACTTTAGAAAACGTTTTGGTAGTTCCTCAAGAAGTTCAACATAGAGTTACCATACGATCCAGCAATTCCAATACCAGGTATATATCCCCCCAAATTGAAAACAGATACTCAAACAAATACTTCTACATGAATGTTCATAGCAGCCCTATTGACACTGTTTAAAGGAGGAAACAACCCAAGTGTCCATCAATAGGTAAATGGGTGAACACAATTTGATAATCAATACAATGGAATATTATTCAGCCATAGAAAATATTATTCAGCCATGGTGATTGATATAGGCTACAAAATAGATGAATCTCAGAAACATTATACAAAGTGAAAGGATACAATCACAAAGACCATGTATCTGATGATTCCATTTATATAAAATGTCCAGAATAGATAAATCCACAGAGACAAAAGTAGATTGGTGGTGGCCAGGGGCTGGGGAGGGAGGACCGTTAACATTACAGGGTTTCTTCTGGTGGTGATAAAAATGTTCTAAAATTTATTATGGTGATAGATATTCATCCTTAAGAACATACCAAAAACCCATTGAATTGTACACTTTAAAAGGGTGAATTTTGAGGCACCTGGGTGGCTCAGTCGGTTGGATGTCCAGCTTTGGCTCAAGTCATGACGTTTGAGCCCCATGTCAGGCTCTGTGCTGACAGTTCAGACCCTGCAACCTGCTTCAGATTCTGTGTCTCCCTCTCTCTGCCCTTCCCCCGCTCATGCTCTGTCTCTCTCTGTCTCAAAAATAAACACTAAAATTTTTTTTAAATAAAAAGCGTGAATTTTATGGCATGTGAATTGTTTTGCCATTAAAAAAACAAGAAAGGTAAATGAAGATTAAATTTGGAATTATCGATGGGTTTTTTTTTTTTTTGAAGCCAATGGGTAGGTGGTGAAATTAATCCTTGGTTTGGGGGAAGGCAATGAAAAAAGTTGTAATTGGGAGAAGGTATAAGCAAAGAGATGGATGAGTCAAGAGAATGGGGAGAGAATTGGATGGTAACAAGAGGCAGTCCACAGAGAGATGAAACTGTGGTTTCTGAAAACAATCAGGCAGATGCACATAAGGGCCATGTTGTAAGTGTGTATGTATTTGTAATATACACATGTACATATGTATACTATTATATCATATATAGCATACAATATATTTTTTATATTTTATTTTATTATATAAATTTATAATATATTTATATTTTGTTATATAGTATGTAATTATAATTATTCACATGGAAAACATTCTCAAAGAATATATCATCAAATGTTAAAAACGATTGTCTCTACTTCAAGGTGATTTAAATCCTTTTTTCCCTTTTGCTTTTCAGTCTTCTCTTACTTTGTGTGCAATGATCATATCATAATTGAATAAGAAGAAAATGGGGAGTGCCTGGCTGGCTCAGTTGGTAGAGTATGCAATTTTTGATCTCGGGGTTGAAAGTTCAAGCCCCACATTGGGTGTAGAGATTATTTAAAAATAAAATCTTTACAAGAAAAGAAGAAGAAAGTGGGTGTGGAAGGATGTTGCTTGAGAAACTGTACTCTCTGATCAGATGAAGAAAATCAGAACAGTTTTTTTTTAATTTTTTCATGTTTATTTTTTAGAGAGAGAGAGAGAGACAGAGTGCAAGCAGGGGAGGGGCAGAGAGAGAGGGAGACACAGAATCTGCAGCAGGCTCCAAGCTCTGAGCTGTCAGCACAGAGCCTGACGCGGGGCTCGAACCCATGAACAGTGAGATCGTGACCTCAGCCGAAGCTGAATGCCCAACAGACTGAGCCACCCAGGCACCCCCAGAGCAGTTTTTAAAGACTTACTACAAAATAATGTCCTGCTCAAGGAGATCTGTCTTCATATTAGGAGAAAATCACATAAAAATCACATTTGTCACTTGCAAAAAGATTGTCCCAACACAGCCTCTGAAATGCTAATGCTTAAAAAACTCATTATTTATCTATCATCTATCTGTCTATCTATATATCATCTGTCTACCTACCTACCTATCATCTGTCTTTAACCGGGACATCTAAAAGGCAATTGACACTTAAACAATATGAAAATTCCTTTGCTAAGTCACAAAATAACTTTAAAATTACCATTAAGACTGTACCACATGTCAGACCCTGCACCTGAGCTGGCATATGCCATTGACTAAATCAGATACATTCTTGCTGCTGAGCTTGCGGCTAGTCAGACCCGAGCCAGGAAGAAGCTCGTCCAGGTAGGACAAGTCCCACAGGCTTTGTCATGCTCAGGGTGAGGCTCTTACCCATAATTTCCAGTCTGAAGCTGGAGGGTAGAGACAAGAGTTCCATCCTGGAAGAGTTTCCAAGGAGAAAGCCCAAAGTAGCAAACTCCAAAACAGGTCATGGAAACAAGGATCTGGTCAGACAGTAGGAGCCAAGATGTGGCGCCCAAACAGAGTTTCTTGGATATGGGGCAGAGGAAATGGGCTTCCCTCGAAAACTAGGTGAAAGAAGTGGGGATGGTAGCTGGGGCAAAATGGCAAAGTCTCTGCATCTGTGGCCGGCATCAGGCTAGAGAACGTTCACAGCAGCATTATTTGCAAGGA
Source organism: Cryptoprocta ferox (assembly GCA_028646485.1). Taxonomy (NCBI): domain Eukaryota; kingdom Metazoa; phylum Chordata; class Mammalia; order Carnivora; family Eupleridae; genus Cryptoprocta; species Cryptoprocta ferox. Next base: position 9,950 of record JAQQST010001421.1, on the reverse strand, counting down.
AAAAATGTGGGAAACAGTTATGCATCAACAGGAAGGAACACATTAATTGTGGGGTTTGCAAATAATCACACTTTCTGCATAGAAATTAATGAGCCAGATGGGGATGTGCCAACGTAGAGAATGAAGAACAGCAAAATAATAACAACAACAGCAACAAAAACCCAAAAACAACTACCCTTAAAAGGAGTGCATGTTAACAATGGCTTCTTTCCTTCACAGTTTGTTTGCTGAAGCATCAGTTGGAGTGTCTTTCAATTAAATGTGACAGGTCTTTTTGAAGGGGTGCGAGGCAGAAAAGTTTCAGTTGCCAAAAATAAAAGAGAAACTGGGAAGAATTTAACTTCTGAACTCGAAGGTCACTCTTGCTAGAGGCCTTTGAGGAGGATAACATTCTGCATTTTGTTTCCTAATGTTTTTCCTTAAATAAAGGCCCATGGACTTCAGACCAAGCTTGTCACTTGAACTCCTAAATGATTCTGCCAAATCCCTTGGAATTGAGCTGTGTAGGGTCCAGCAGACCTGCTTTGGCTGCTGCTTCGCCAGAAGGAACAGGGAACAGGATTAGGGCTGAGGAAGAGGAAAATGTCGGTGATGAATGACTCCTTGCCCAGAATAATAATTCGATTTTCTCTGCCTGCCACTGTACCACCACAATGAAGGTTTTCTAGATTTTTAAGAGGTTCTTACAAAAATGAACCCACTTCTGAAAAGTGTTGAATTTTGTCAGCCAACATCTGCACAGATGTCGCTGGAGAACAAGATCTTGATAAATTACACCACAGATGGGATGGGGTAGTGGGAAAAGCAGGGCAGAAGGTTAGAATAAGGACAAAGGGGGTGAAAAGCATGGGGTAGAAGGGTGGGTATAAGACATGCTTCACCTACCAGACATGGTTTTTCAAGCCTCATTGACCATCTTAAGAACAATCACAACAACAAACAAAACCCACAGAAACCAAAAAAATTTGTTTTTAGTTTTAATGTTTATTTTTGAGAGAGAGAGAGAAAGAGAGCGCGTGCGCACGTGAGTGGGGGAGGGGCAAAGAGAGACGGAGACACAGAATCCAAAGCAGGCTCCAGGCTCTGAGCTGTCAGCACAGAGCCTGACATGGGGCTCGAACCCACCAATCGTGAGATCATGACCTGAGCCGAAGCCAGACGTTTAACCAACTGAGCCATCTGTATGCCCCCAAAAAATATTATTAAGGAAAAAAAATCCTCAACTCCATAGCATAAGCATCAGAAACTTTCTTCTTATTCACAAGGTTGAGGCAAAAGTGAATTTATTACATTTTTCACTGAAGCAGAACTCCTTTCTTCTAAAGTAAAAACATTAACACTTTCCTTGGAACAAATGAAATCTCATGCTGCTCCAGGAAGTGGCAGGAGATTCTAGTTGCCTTAGCAAGTGCAAGGTCCCCATGAGAAACAGGGCAATTTGAAAAGGGCTTGATGATGAAACTCCTCCCAAAGGTGTGAGTAGAGAGTACTCAAGACAGAAGTCAGGATCAGGGCTAGCCACTGCAGGACCACCCACACCTGCAGGGGTGAGGGGTAGGAACAGTTCTACCTGCACTCCAGAGAGGGATTTGTGTTGAAAGGTCCACCTTGAGGGAAGCAGAAGCCTCCAGTCACCTTCAGTCAGCCCGAGGTGACCTCACAGCAAGGCAGCAGGAGGATAAATGCCCCAACTGCACCCCTTGTCTCCCTCTATCTCATGTGGGCTTAATTCAGCCTGGAAATCCGAAGGCAAGTGAACTATGGGTGCAGTCCAGACAGTGCTGGGAAGGAAACAGTGAGGACACTTAGCCTTAGTGCCTGAAATCTGTTTTGTGGCTTAATGTATGGCCTCTTTTAGTGAATATTCCATGCGCACTTGAAAAGAACATGCGTTCTACAGTTGTTGGCTATAGTGTTCTATAAATGTCAATTGAGTTTTTAATCATGTTACATAAACCATCTCTCTCTCTCTCTCTCTCTCTCTCTCTATATATATATATATATATATATATCCTTACTAATTTTATTTGCATGTTCAATTTGATATGAGAATGGTATGTTAACAACTCCTATGATATGAATTTGTCTATTTTTCCTTTTAGTTCTGGAAATTTTTGCCTTATGTATTTTGGGGCTATGTCATTACATGAGTATAGATTTTTATTTTCCTGCTGAACCTGGAACCTTTTATCATTATGCAGTGTCACTCTTTTTATCTAGTACTTCTTGCATCAAATCCTACTTTATCTGATATTAGGTATAGCTACATCAACTTTCTTTTGATTAGTGTCTTGATGGTGTATTTTTTCCATACTTGTATTTTCAACCTTTCTGTGTCCTTATTATCTTATAATTGAAATATTTAACCCATTTACATTTAATGCTATTCCTGAACTATTTGAATTTAAATCTGATTAAGTTAATATTTTAATATTTGTTTCCTGGGGCACCTGGGTGGCTCAGTCGGTTGAACATCTGACTCTTGATTTTGGCTCAGGTCATGATCCCAGGGTCGTGGGATTGAACTCTATCTACACTGAGCATGGAGCCTGCTTAATATTCTTTCTCTCTCTCTCCCCCTGCCTCTCTTCCCTGCTCTCACTCTCTCTCTCTCTCTAAAATAAAAATATTAAAATACATAAAAAATATTTGTTTTCTTTTTGTCCATCTATTCTTTGGTCTTTTTAAATCCCTTCTTCTTTTAATATATTGATCAATGACAATTTTTAAAATTATTTCATCTGTTCTTTTTATTATCTTATTAAGTAGACCTCTGCTAAAATTGTTTTAATGGATACCCAAGTGTTATAGCATGCATCTTATATGTATCATATAATTGAATTACAATCTACTTTGTTAATATTTTAATCCCTTCCTAGATAATGCAAGTAGCTTACAATAACTTAATATCATTTACAACTCCTTCAGCCTTTTCCATTATTGTTATGCATTTTGATTCTACATATATTGATAGAGCCATAAGATATTATTGTTGTTGTTTTAAATATTCAATATTTATTTAGATTTACCCAATATTTGCTTTTTCTGGTGATCTTTGTTCCTTCCTACATTACATGCTTCCATCTGTGATCATGTTCTTACTGCCTGTAGAACTTTTATTCATATTTTTTTTTTAGTTCAGAGCTCCTGGCTGTGTATTTTCTCAGTATTAGTTTGGATTCACTCCTCGGTGGTCCCCTCATTCCTAAGTTAATGCCTTCATTCCTAAGTTAATGCCTTTCAAGACTCAGTGATCTTGGTAGCTCCTAACCTAGTGAGACTGCGTCAAATCACAGGACATTTTATGCTAGTCCACATCTATTCCCTGCTTCAAAAATTCACAAATGCCTCAGTGTAAAAGAGCAGAGTCCAATGTGAGAATTGCCTCAGTGCACTTCCCTTATCTCTGAGACCTTGGATTCCTCTGGTTGACGCCAATGCCTTTAAAGGGTTGGTGATACATATATTTAAAAAACACATATATCTAATATGTATTATATCTTTAATATATATTTGCATTATATTTATTTTTATATATTGGTATATGTATATACACAAGTATATAGATATATGTGTATATATATCTGTACTATATAAATATATATATATTTTAATATAATATATATTTTAATATAATATATATATACAGTTAATATACTATCCATACATTATTATAATTTATATATAATTAATGTGTTATATTAATATGTAATATGTTACCATTATATATTAATTATAATGCTATAGAATATATATTAATTATAGTAAATATCAATGTTATATTAATTATATATTATATAGCATATAATAATATAAAAATACCTATACTATATATAGTTGTTCTCAGAAGTATATTTGTGTGAATAGTGTGAAACAAGCTACTCCATCTTGGCTAGAGGTAAGGTGGAACTTCTCACTCTAAGAATAAAGAAAAGGATTTTATAACATTGAATTTACCATTCTAAAGACATTCTCAAATGTCAGGCTATGTGGATTCCCAAGACTTTTGGCACACACGCGAGACACAAACCACTATTTCTTGTTATATATTTAGAGGTTTGTGATAGGAGCCAAGCTGAGCCACAAACTGCCAGTTGATACTGAGCTATCATGATTACTACTCAGAAACAACATAACAAAACCAACATAATCCACAAGGGCAAACAGACACCATCAGTTGAAGAGATTGCTACTTTTACTGCAGGGACTGCAAGAGTTCTGTAATACAGCCATTACATTTGTTCCTTATAACTGATACTCATTGAAGGCCTCTTTTGAGAATCTTTAAGAATAAGTCAGCAAACCATAAGAGACTCTTAAATATAGAGAACAAACTGAGAGTTGATAGGGAGGAGGAATGGGTGATGGGCATGGAGGAGGGCACATGTTGGGATGAGCACTGGGTGTTGTATGTAAGTGATGAATCACAGAAATCTACCCCTAAAACTAAGAGCACGCTGTATACACTGTATGTTAGCTAACTTGACAGTAAACTATATATATATATATATATATATATATATATATATATACACACACACACACACACACACACATATAAAAGAATAAGTCTGGTCCCATTTTTTATGCCTATAAACGTAAAGTATCAGAGCTTTGTCTCATATTTATCTTCAAGATTAAGAGGAGAACATTTAAAGTTAATGCTCTAAACATCTGCAATAACATCCCCAAAACTTGTCTAAATCAACACAAAGCCTCACCCATTCAAGTTGATTAAGTCACTTGGTTGACTGTGTGGTTCATTCTGTGGACTACTCTAACTGAGCATGGGAGAGGAAGAAAGTTAAGAATAATCAATATTATAGTTGAGAAAGCAAGATATTTCCCAGTTATTATCATGAATCATTTTCCCCAAGATTGTCTTTTATGGACATTGTTATTACAAAATCCAGTTGTCACCTTTACAGTCTATGCTATCCAAAACAAAGTTGGTTATAGTTGGAAATTTATCCCAATATGGAAAAGTTTCAAGGAAACTACAGCACATGCCAAACTATCTAGAATAACCCACCATGGAACATGACCATGAGGCCGTGGACAAAAATTCATATTCACTGTGAAGGATTATTCTAAGACAAATAAAAAAGGAATGATTGTAGAGGATTCCATCTTAAAGTGTCCCAAAGCATATCTCATTCCATCTCAACAATCAAAGCTCTGGATTATTATTTATTTGAAACACATGAATGCTGAACAGTATTATTTCCCACCATATACCTACATGTATTGAAGTTGTATATCAGAAACATGTGGATGGAAATCATTATTATCAAGCAAATGACCATGTTAAAAAGGTTGTCATGATTAAAATTGTCCAAGGGAGACTGACCATTAACACATTCTAGGTTTCTCTCTCTTGGAGTATGATTCCATTCCATGTTCACCAACAGGATTTGGTTCTGCTAAAATACTCATGATGCTGCATTGTCTTAATTTGTCTTAGGCATTTCCTACCATTCCTTCATACAGATTAATCAGAGAGTCAATGGTACGCAAATGCATGGGATGCATGTGTGCATTGCTGGTGTTTTTACTAACCTTTTTGAGTTGTTGTTAGTTTTTTGTTCCTATAGTAAAATGTTGCAATGATTTGGGCAGGGGGCAAGGTGGTTGTTGGAGGAAGAGAGGAACACATGAAAGAAGTCATTTCAGAGTAGTTTTTTGCCCCACTAAAGGACTTTGACTTAAAGTCTCTTTGAGTCTCTAAGTCCTCACACTGAGTAGAACTGCTTAAGTAAGAACTAAGTCAGGAAATGTGGGGTTTATAAAAGTTTTATAGGTCATCCAATCATCTAATAACTGAAATTTCAAACATAAATGTACAAAGTGGACTCCTTACTTCTGTTTCCCTAATAGGTGAACCATCCTCAACCCAGACTCAATCCAAAAATTTATAAATTATCCCTGATTACACTTTCTCACTCCCTATATCTGTTCCAATTAGCAGGTCTTATTATCTTTACCTCAAAGATCTATCTCAAATCTCATCTGTCTTCTCCAGTTCTACTGCTACCATGCTAATCATAGGTCATCATCTCTGAGCTGGGCTTAGTCCTCTCGGAGCCTCCTTCAGAAGCCGAATTCTACTGTTTCCATCATTCTTTTCACCTTATCTCTCCACTTTATTTTATACACAGTTGCCAAAGTGATCCAGAAAAAAAGCTATATCACGAATTAAACTTTGTAGCTTCTCCATGTACTTTGAATAGAATCTAAACTTCTAGACCCTAATGCATTCAGTTCCTATCTGTTTCTGCAATATTCTGTAAGGTTCCTTTTGTCATACACTCTAGCCAGAGTAACTCAAGTGCTCTTGCAGTTCAGGGCTTTTTATACCCACTGTCCTCTGCTTAGAATGCCTTTTCTCTGGCTCTCAAGTAGTTGAGTCTTCTCCATTCCTTATGTACCAGCTTACCGGGTTTATACTCAGAGGGTCCTTCCCTAACCACCCACTAGTAAATTGCCCTTGGCTTCAGTGGTTGTCATACTCCATTTACTTTCTCCTTGAAACTTACCACTGACTATCATTGTTGTGTTTATCAGCAGCTTTAATTTTTTGATAAAACAAGTGTCTCTACTTGTTTCCTGTCTTGGCTTGAAATACATCTAGCTTCATCTCAAACCTCAGCTTCTATAAGTAGAGATCCTGGTCAGATATCTGCAGCCTATGAATTGCCAGAGCCTCCTGACAAGTGGTAATGCAGTGTGTTGACATTTATTTGAGCAGAGACTAAGTCTGTCTATTCATTCTGTGTCCCTCCTACAATGCTTCTACATAGGAAGCAATCAGTGAATATTTGATGCAGGTCTGAATGAATGAATGAATTTCTCATTAATACTAGAGCCAGAGAAACTTGAAGTTTAAAAAGTTAAGAAATTTTGGGATGCCTGGGTGGCTCAGTCGATTAAGTGTCCAACTTCGGCTCAGGTCATGATCTCAGTCTGTAGGTTCGAGCCCTGCGTCGGGCTCTGTGCTGACAGCTCAGAGCCTGGAGCCTGCTTTAGATTCTGTGTCTCCCCCTCTCTCTGCCCCTCCCCTGCTCGCTCTCTGCCTCTCTCTCTCTCAAAATAAAAAAAAAAAATAAAGACATAAAAAAATAAATAAAAAATAAAGTAAAAAGAAATTTTGGCACTTGAAGAGCATTAGAAGATTAATGTAAATCTCCTTTGATATTACTATGAACTCTGTGATTCTGTTTACATGTATGATTTCAGGAGTACATGGGTCTCATGTAGTCAAATACATGCCCAGGTGACATGTCAGACCCTTTGCCTTACAAATTTGATTCTGAGAATACCAACCTTGAACAGATCTTAAAGACAGCCCTCACTCCTTCAGGGCATATTAATGTCATGTGGCCTAAATGTCAGTTTACTTGGTCATTATCTTATATCCTAGCTCCTCCTTAGTGGTGTTCATCTGGATACATCAAGTCTCAGTGTTCAGGGAAAACAAATCCCATATCAATCTGGCAGGCTAGCCAGAAGGCTTGGGCCTTTGCTGCCTGAGGGGTACAATTGTAGAGGGAAGTCTGATCCAAGAGACTCACTGGTAGAAAATATAGTCATGTTCACTCCAGGTGTCCACTGGAATATATCAATGTACTCTCTTCCCACTCACAAGGCAGTAACTCTTAAAAATAGAGCTGGGTGAGGGATGGATGAAATAAAGGGGATTAAGAGTACATTTGTCTTGGTTAGCACTGAGAAATGTGTATAATTGTTGAATCATTACATTGTATACTTGAAACTAATATAACACTATGTTAAGTATAGTTGAATAAAAAAAATCACAGTGGAAAAAAAGTTAATCATTTCAGTTACAAGCTGTCAAAATGGAGATGGGGTAGAGGAAACTGCCAGGCAGTTGCAGAGACTCAGCATATGGAGAGGTAGCATCTGAATCCAGTCCTACAACCAGCATTCTCCTTGGACAGGTCACCTCCCTGCTTGGCCTCCCTTTCTTTGTCTGAGATATGAAATCACTGGACCAGCTCATCTCTTCCAACTCTCTCAGATGTGACTTTTTGATCTGAGAAGTCTTGTATTCTGAAACTGCAATCCAAGCAACAATATCCTCAAAAGATTCTGTATGTAATTATATACTTACTGTTCTCACAGAATTTCATTAAATAAGAACCCAATGAAAATCATTTTTATGCTAGTTTTGTATTCCTGCTTATTTTGAATAGAAAAATCCCTGTATACACTTCCTCAAAACATGGAATAAAAATTAAAAAATGCACCCTGGAGGCCAAAAAGCTTCCTTGGTTAAAGACAAGGTTGGGTCTAATGAATGTGGGCTGCTTGAGCTTTGTGGTTTGTTTTGAAAGCTAATCTCGAATTTAAACTCTTATGTAATCTATCAGAAAGCTATAGGAGATTGAAGTCTACAAGATTCTGATGCTAAGATAGATACATTTTACTTCCTGCCATATAAGTTGTAACCAGGACTTCTGTCTCCACAAACACTAATAAGCCTTTTGTTTCTGGGAAGGAGAAAAGATTGACAGGTCTTGATCAGCCATAAAAAAGAATGAAGTATTGCTGTTTACAATGGCATGGATGGAGCTAGAGAGAATTATGCTAAGTGAAATGAGACAGTCAGAGAAAGACAAATACCATATGATTTCACTCATGTGTGGAATTTAAGAAACAAAACAAATAAGCATAGGGATAAAGAGAGAGAGAGAGAGAGAGGCAAACCAAGAAACAGACTCTTAACTATAGAGAACAAATTGAGGGTTACCAGAGGGAAGATGGGTGGGGGATGGGTTAAACAAGTGATGGGGATTAAGGAGTGCACTTGTGATGAGCCTCAGGTGTTGTATATAAGTATCGAATCACTAAGTTGTATACCTGGAACTAATATTACACTGTATGTTAACCAACTGGAATTTAAATAATTTTTTTAAATAAATAAAACGTTACCCCCAAAAAAGGTCTTGAGACAAATGTTAGAATTAAATGCCCAAAATTTATCTTTATGCATAAGGCTCACTGGGTGACAGCCATTTATTGTGACCATGTATAACAATCCACAGAAGAGTATAATTAGGTGATAAATCCACAGCAGCTCAAGGTTTTGTTTTTTAAGTTTTTAACTGAAGTATAGTTGACACATTATACATTTAACTAAGTATCGTTATTACATTAGTTTCAAGTGTAAAACCTAGTGATTGGACAAGTCTATACCTTATGCTGTGCTCACCATAAGTGTAGCTACCATCTCTCGCTGTACAATGATATTACAATGCCATTGACTATATTCCCAATGCTATGCCTTTCATCCCTGTGATGGACTCATTCCATAACCGAGAGCCTGTACCTCCCACTGCCGCTTTGCCCGTTTTGCTCCTTCCCTACATCTCTCCCATCTGGCAACCATCAGTTTGTACTCTGTATTTATGGACCTATTTCTCCTTTTTGTTTGTTTGTTCATTTGTTGTTGTTTTTTAAATTCCACATAAAAGTGAAATCATATTGTACTCATCTTCCTCTGTGTGAATTATTTCACTCAACATCATACCCTCTAGATCCACCAATAAGAGAGAGCTCAAGGTTTTTTGTGTTTTTTTTCTTTTATAGTTTATTGTCAAGTTGGTTTTCACGTAACACCCAGTGCTCATCCCGACAAGTGCCCTCCTCCATGTCCATCACCCCCCTTCCCTTCTCCCCCTCCCCCATCAGTCCTCAGTTTGTTCTTAGTATTCAAGAGTCTCTCATGGTTTGCCTCCCTCCCTCTCCCCAACTATTTTCCCCCTTCCCCTCCCCCATAGTCCTCTGCTAAGTTTCTCCTGTTACACTTATGAGTGAAAACATATGGTATCTGTCCTTCTCTGCCTGACTTATTTCACTTAGCATGACACCCTCGAGGTCCATCCATGTTGCCATGAATGCCCAAATTTTATTCTTTCTCATTGCCATGT
>JAQQST010001420.1:0-12656 GCA_028646485.1 Cryptoprocta ferox | reverse complement strand
TGGTGAAATGGGACAGTGGCTGCGCCCGCCTCAGGATGGCGCCCCGGCTCGCTGCCATAAGCCACGTGAAGGGCTGAGCGCAGGCCTGGCCACCGAGGGCCGCGCGGGGGGGCCTGAGCAGCCGCGAGGCTCTGAAAAGCCCCTCCCTCCATTCGGGCCTTGGTTTGTTGATCTGTAGAATGGGGCCGGGCCAGCTGCTTCCTGACGGCCCTTCTCAAACCCTCATTCGGGGACACAGCCGGGCTGCCAAGGTCTGCGGCGGGGACTCCGCTCCCCGGGGACGGTTAAGAGGAAGGCCCAGGCCCATCTCCCCCACAGCCCTGCCCGCCCTTCACTGCCACCCTGTCCTGATGTGGGGACTCGCGCTGTGACCGTGCGTCCTCTCCAGGGGACCCTGTTAACCCGGTCCCAACAAGAGAGGCTGCCTGCGTGCTTTCTTTTAAGCACGTGTCACCCATCAGACCACGAAGTTAAGCCCTTAGGAAGGTTTAGGGCCTGCCTGCGGGGCCCTGGGACACCTTCGTTCTGGCAGAGTAGAGGCTGTCAACACACACACGTGCGCGTGCACACACACTCATTCACACTCCCACACTCACCCCCACACTCACCCCACCCACACTCACCCACACTCAGACACACTCAGACACACTCACATCCACATACATTCACATACCCGGACACACACACTCACACCCACCTGCACACCACCCACACACACTCTCACTCACCCACATCCACATTCACTCACACCCACACACATGTACACACGCACACCCACACACTCATGCACACACTCACACCACATTCACATTTTCACACACTCACCCACACCCACACACATACACACCTCCACAGTCACTCACACACATTGACACACATACACGCACACACACTCACATGCTCACACTCACACACGCACACACACCCTACACTCATACTCTCACTCACATCCACACTTTCACACACTCACCCACACCCACACCGACACACTCAGACCTCCACACTCACACATTCTCACTCACCCATCCCCACACTCAGTCACACCCATCCCCACCCCCCTCACACACTCACACACATTCACATATACTCACATACATGCACACACACTCACATGCTCACACACTCACACACACACGACTTTCCATAGCGGGCTCTACATCATTACTCTTTGCATTTAATTTCAGTTAATGACTTAGTGAGTGGGTAACTCATTCTCACGGCCGAAACCCAGCTGCACCAAAGAACCCAGCGCATAGGCGACTCCACACGTGTGTGACTAAATATTCTAGGATACATCCCACCCCCCAGAGGACACACTCCTGCAGGTGGAACTCCAGTGTCAAACAGACGTGCTGTGGTAACTCGGTGGCCCCATGTCTTTCAGTCAGTTTTGTCTGGCAGTTGTTGGAAGCTGTTTCAGACGTGCCAAGCCTCCATGCCGTGCGGCTGACGGTGTGATCATGGTGGGTGTATTTAACAGGTGATGTCACAGAGTTTGGAAATTCCCACCTTTGCTCTTGGGACCACAACTTAGAGGTCACTCCACCCAGGAAGCAGCAATGCCCGCCGGCCGAGGCGGCGGACACTAGGGGGCGCGATTCTCCCGCTTTCAGGCAGAGAGGAGGCTCCGTCAAGCACCTACCTGGTTCTGCCTCTGACTGCGTGATGGTGACGGGACCCTCCGATGGGGGGAAATCGGTGTTTCCTAAGGAGATGCCACACGGAATTCGTTTGTTAGGTTTTGGGTGGAGACCAAGTGTGGAAGATGGAAAGCGATGCGGGGGAGCTTAGGGACTCCTTTCCAGCCTGGGTCCCAGCCTGCTTTTCAGATGTTGCCTCTCCCTGGGCGTCCGGTGTTGGGCCCATGGGCTGCTGCTTGCACGTCGTCTTTATTTGTCTAAGTTCAGTTCTTAGGTGGCCCTGCTGCTGCGTGCACGTGGTGTCCCTCTTGTGCATTGGCTGGAACTGGCGCTCGGCCCCGCCTTGCGGCTGTGGGTGGGTTCTGGCCTGGGTCGGGCCAGCTGCCGGGGAACTGCCTGGTGGGGATGTCCACTGAGGGCCACAGCACGGCAGGGAGGCTGCAGGAGGGGTAGGCCCGGGTTTTTCCTCCCCGGTTGTACCGGGGACCGGTGCAGGCTCTCCCCCCACCCACCTGCCAACGCAAGTTCAGGGGCCTGGCGTAGACTCCGGGTCTGGAGTTCTTCCTCGTCCAGCAAGAGAGCGGGACGCAGGATTAAAATGCAAGAGCTGGCTAATGTCCGGGAGAAGACAAGAGCCCCATTAGAGGGTCCTTGCTCCGTTTTCATGAGGACCAGAAGGCTTACAAACACGGTGATGGACGTGCACAAAGACACAGTGAAACTGTGGACGATAACTCGTGGACGTGAGGGAAAGGGGGTTTTGAAGCTATGCGGGGTTAGGGGTTCGGGTTAATACAGAACGAAATCCCGCAGCCGGGCACAGGAGGCACCAGCTGTGTTTATCTAAGCTGCTGTAGAGGACAAGAGAGACAGAGCAAGCTACCTCAGGGTCAACGAGGCACCTTTCTTCTGTTAATCATCCCCGCTCTGGGTGACGTCGCCCCGCAGCGGTCGGTAGCCCTATTTACCTGTTTGCCTCACACGGGAAGGCCCTTCCTTCCTGTGAAAGCAGGTTCGGCTCTAGTGCTAAATTGGGGGGTGCTTCCGCCCTGAACGCCTAGTCTTGTTGATTTCACGTACCTTTGTTCTCGCCTCCGCCCTTCACACCCGTTCACCATATCTTGTTTACCCAAACCTGGGTGTGAGCACCCAATGGCTTTCTAATTCTTTACGCCTCGTGAGCCCATCAGTGCAGGCTTCTAACTTCCTCCCCACAGGGCCGCCCTCTCACCCCCGGTGTCCAGGGCTCATAGGTTTTGGGGTGTTTGGAGGAGCCCAGAGGGGGACTGGGGGTTGACAGAGCTGGGCTGCCTCTGGGGACTGGCTGGGTGGGGGGGGCAAGTGGCAAAGAGGCCGGGGTGGGGTCCCCCACCCACAGTACGGCGTCTTGCAAGGGTCCCAGGCGGTGGGCACTCCGTCAGGCAGGCTGCCTCTCCGCCCCGTCCCCCCACCCCCCAGCAAGGGTGGGCTTCCCCACGCCTCCTTGCCAGGACTCCACGAAAGCCCAGTGCCGGCCGTTGAAGCTGGGCCGGCTGCCTCTCTGCAGGTTTGCATTTGGCGACGACAGTCTACGCCGTCAGGTAGGCTGGCTCCCGGTGGCCCCGGACCGCTCGACAGCCCTCGCCAGGTGCCCACACGACCCAAGCCCCCAGGTGCCCTCCCCAGGCTGCGCGGCCTCCCGGCCCCGCAGACACGCAGCCGATGCCCAACAATCTGGCTGTCCCATGCCCACCACACCACTCCCCTGCAGCCCTGACTCGCCATCTTTGGGCAAAGCTCCCCACCAGGTGCTCCGGTAGGTCTGTGCTGTGTTCTTGGGCATCTGCTGTGCTGATGGGACAGGGCCGTGACGCACGGGGCCTTCTGCCTAAGCTGTGCTGTGGTGTGGGTGCTCTCTGGGAAGGACACAGGCCCGCGTCCCACCAGGGAGGGTGGGCTGGCGTTGCTCCACTCAGAGCACACAAGGCACAGGGCGTGCTCGGAACTGGGGACATTGGGGCAGAAGGACCTTGGGGCTGGCCATCTTGGCCCTTGTTTCATGGACAGAGAGCAGAGACCCAGAAATGGAGGTGGAGGCTGCCCAGGTCACCGAGCTGTGACTCGGCTGTCCCGGCGGAGCTGTCTGCTGGCAGGCTGGGCTCTCCTCTCGAAGCGGTGGCTCCCAGGACAGAGGAGCTTGGTGAGTGCTGGGCTGTGTAACCAGCTGCCGTCCGCCGAGGGGCTTCAGACCACAGACACCGCTGTCTCACACAGCGGCTTTCCTCCACGCGTGTCTCTGTGCCCAAAATCTCCTCTGTGGAAGCCAGTGTCCAGGCTAGTGGCCCACCCACTCCGGCATGACTGCACTTAACACGATCACACCTGTCAACACCCTCTTTCCAGAGAAGCTTACACTCACGGGTTCTGTGAACATGTATTTTGGGGGGACCTGATTCAACTCAGTCGAAGGCCTCGTGAACTGTCAGGTGTGAATGAGCGGGCGGTGTAGACAGTGGCTCTAGAGAGCCACCCTGTCTGGGGACACAGAATTGGTAGTTTATGGAAGTTTCAGGGTGATCGTTTCCTTGAGATGCTTCTGTGGGTTCTCGGAAGAGTCTGGAGAGGCTGGAGGGGGCTGGGGAGCCTGTGGGCGTCTGCGTGGTCGCGAGTGGGGAGGAGGCTGATGTTGGCTGGCAGGGGGGAGGGGAGGGGGCAGCATGCCCCAGCCACTACCTTGTGCCGGCACCTTCCACACTGAGCGCAGCAGGAGGAGCATGGTACAGGGATGAGGGAGCTGGTGGGCGTTGGGGCTAGAAACGAGGTGCTGGTGCTCCCCAGAGTCGCTGGCTGGCTGGAACTGACAAGGGCTGGTGGCTCTGGTCAGACAGCCCCCCAGGGCGAGCCTCGGGCAGAGGTGGGGTGGGTGGATGAGTACGAGAGACCATGTGCTGGCCTGGCTGGTGTCTGCCCGATCAGGACTCTTCCTCATTGTCCAGGTTTCCAGGGAAGGCAGCGGTGAGCGCGGGCTCAGAAGGGAATGAAATCATTCACTCCTTCTCTAAGGATGGATTTCCTGAGCACCTCCCGTGCCCCAGCCCTTGGGGGTGGAAACATGAGCGAGTCACGCTCCGGGGAATTTCTCTGTCCCAACTCATTCGTGTGCACAAATGCTTACGTGAGGCCACCGGCTCTGCAGGCTGCCGGGAGCACGGAGACCCTTGGATTTTGAGAGGGCGCAGGGAGGAAGTGACTTGCTTGTTCACAGACCCCGAAGCTATGTCCTGGGGAGGGTCAAAGGCTAGGGCTGGCCGCCCCCTGCCAGTCTTTTTTTTTTTTTTTTTTGAATTTTTTTATGTCTTTATTATTTTATTTTGAGAGACAGAGACAGAAAGTGAGCGAGAGAGGGTCAGAGAGAAAGGGAAACACAGAATCCGAAGCAGGCTCCAGGCCCTGAGCTGTCAGCACAGAGCCCGAAGTGGGGCTCGAACCCACAGACTGTGAGATCATGACCTGAGCCGAAGTTGGACGCTTAACCGACTGAGCCACCCAGACGCCCCCCCCCTGCCAGTCTTGACCTGGCTGTGTGCTGCCGGCCACCAAGGGGTTTTCCTTGATTTCCCTTCTAATGGGGGAGGGTCTTGGAAAACCCCACGGAAACCGTTGCAGGGAATCGCATCTGTTTCGACACAGGACGGACCCTTCGTGCATCTCTAACTCGGTTTAGGGAAAGCCGCTTGCGCAATTCCCCGGAGAGACACAAGGGGCTATAAACACGCGGCTTGTTCTTTCCACATCCTCTTTTATGAATTCATGGGGAGGGTCAGGAGGGAGATGGAGCTCTCATCTCGACGGAAATTTGATTATTCGATCCAGCAATTTCACTTCTGGGAAAATGACTCACAGAAACGCTCAGATGAGAATGTGTGTGCAAAGACCGAGCCTGGGACGTTATCCGTAATGAGCCCAACTAGAGGGACCCAGAGTGCGGCCCCTGCGGCAATGCCTGGTCGTGCTCCAATGCACGTGGGACATGGGGGCTCCACCAGCTCTAAGAAGGAGCAAGCCGTTCTGCACAGTGAGGTCTGTCCTCTGGGAGACCCAAGTCACCCCCACGAAGGCAGACGGTGCAGTGACGCCCCTGCGGCAATGCTCAGCAGGTGTCAAAATGTCCACCTTCCCTTCACCTACCCCGTTTCCCGGCTGCCCTCCCCCCCAATATTTTAAAAACTTTTTTTAAACATTTATTCATTTTTGAGAGAGAGATAGAGTGCGAGCGGGGGAGGAGCGGAGAGAGGGAGACACAGAATCCGAAGCAGCTCCAGGCTCCGAGCTGTCAGCACAGAGCCCGACGCGGGGCTCGAACCCACGAGCGGTGAGGTCATGACCTGAGCCGAAGTTGGACGCTTAACCGACTGAACCGCCCCAGGGCTCAGGCTGAGACACCCAGGCGCCCCAGCAATAACTTCTTAATAATATAATGGTCTGTGTTCAAATTTCACCAACTGTCTCAAAAATGTCTTTTTACAGAGTTTATGTAAATCAGGACCCACGCCTTGGATTTGGTCTTACGGTTTACAAGTACAGTTATGAGGCGCATACGTACCTGCAGTGCTTTCTTTCGGCCGCTGTGACGCGTTAACCTCTAACTGAGTGGCTTAACCCAACACAAACTGATTGTCTCACAGTGGACGTCAGATGTCCAAATGGGTGTCACCGGGCCCAGGTCAAGGTGTTTACAGACTTGCATTCCTCTGGAGGCTCTGGGGGAAGAATTCTCACCTCTTCCAACCTCTAGAGGCTGCCCCCACTTCTTAACTCAGGGCCTTTGTCACTCTGACTTCCGTTTTTCCGGTCACAGCTTTTTCTCTGACTCTCCCACCTCCCTCTTTCCCTTCTAAGGGCCCCGTGATGGTCCTGGGCACAACTGTTAATATCCCTGCTCGAGCTGTTTAACTTAATCACACCTGCCAGGTCCCCTTTGCCGTATAAGCATATTTACAGGTTCTGAGGATTAGGGTGCGGACATCTTGGGGGGATCGCTCTGCCCACCATAACAGCTGACCGAAACAACAGAAGGAGAGCCGGAAATGACCCCAGGGTGGCTCTTTTGGCCTGGCAGCAGGAGTGGTAGGTGGTGCAGTGCCCACGGGGGTGAGCGGGGAAGCCGCACACGTCACCGGGAGCACACGGCCGAGGGCCAGCCTGAAGGCCGTTCGGCCGTGGCTGCAGACCTCTTCCGGCCATGGCCATTGCCATGGGGAGGTGTCTTCTGGGTCTCCAGGTAAAGTTTGTCACAGCTCCTGGGTGGCCTCCAGACCCGGGCGTTCACGCAGACCACAGCCTGTGATGCTTCGGGTTTGCATGTGTGCGTGTGTGTGTGTGTGTGTGGTGAAACACACATGATGTAGAATGTAGTGTTTTTACTGTTTCACGTGCAGGTCGATGGCACGTACATTCACGTGTCTGTGCAGCCACGTGATGGCCAGCGTTCTGTGGCGGTTTGGGCCACGGTCCCCCGGGGTTCCATCGGACGCTGGGAAGGTGTTCTGTGGGTGCAGGTATCTTCCACCATTGGCTGACTGTGAAGGAGATTATTCTAGATCAGATGAATGGGCCACGGTCAGTCTGTCAAAAGGCCTTAAGAGCAAAAACGGAGGTCTTCCTGGAGGAAGAAATTCTGCCTGAAGGCTGCAGCAGCACTTCCTGCCTGAGTTTCTGGGCTGCCCACCGGCCCTGTAACTTTTAGACTTACCACTCGCCTCCCTCTCCCTGCTGCTGGTTCCGTGTCTCCCTGACATGACTCTGCCTGTCCGTCTCTCTCACGGGACTGGGAGCTCTCTGAAGGCAGGAGCTGTCTTTTCTGTAGTTGTCTTCAACCAGGGTGGCACATAGTAGGTGCTCAGTGAAGTGTGGGCACTTCCGATTGCTCCAGCGTTCGCATCGAAGGGGTCTAGGGAGCAGACCTCGAGAGAGAGCTGTTCCTGGCTGTACTGATGGCCTGCGAGTGGTCTCTGCTGATGAGGTTTTCCCTCTCCGCGTCCCTGTCACCCATTCTAGGTGGTTCTATCTCTTTGGTGAAAGGAATAGTTCTCTGGGAGCCCTGCATTAGGTGCGTCAGTGTTTCCCCCTAGGATTTCCGTTGTCGCCTCTCGAAAGCCCACCCCGTCCTCCAGGCCGGGTTAACAGCTCCTCCTACATCGTCCCACTGCCCCAGGACTTAGCTCTAGTGTCAGATCAATTCATTCATTCATCCAACGACATTTGTCCAATGCCTCTTTCTGCTGAGCACGGAATCCAGGGGTGAACAAAACAGGAGAACATTCCTGTTCTTGCGAGAACGAGAAGGCGTTCAATTAGCAAGATAAATAGAATATAATGGGTGTTAGGGAAGAATAAATGTTAAGGCGAAAACAATTAAAAAAGGGAAGGGGGATGTGACATGTCTTGGGAGGAAGTCCTCGTGTATCAGTTAACTAGTGCTGTGGATGTTACGTGACAAGTACCCCCAAACCTTTGCAACTTATAACCACAAACGTTTATTTCGTGTTTATGGGTCTGCAGTTTGACCGGGTGGTTCTGCTTCAGGCCTCAGGTTGGGTTTAGGTCTGCTCTGTGCGTTTCTCTTCTAGGGTTCAGACCGGATGGAGCTGTGTCTACTGGGTGTATTCGCTCATGGAGCAGGGCCACACCGCGCAAGCACATCGAGGTGCACATCCAGAGGAACGTGGCCAAAGTTATGCCTAGGACATTGCCCAAAGCAAGCCACAAAACAAGTGCTTACAGTGGACGAAGGCAGTGTCACAGGCAGAAGCTGTCATAGACAAGGTGCTTTTTGGGTAAAGATCTCAAGGAAGTGAGTGTCCTAGCCATACAGATAACTGAAGGAAGAGCTTTCCGTGCCGAGGGAACGGGAGGTGCGAAGGCCCTAAGGCAGGAGTGTGCCCAGCACACCTGAGCAACTGCAAGGGGCCAGTGTGGCTGGAGCACCTAGAGGGGAGGGCAGGGCCAGATGGCGAAAGGTATTGCCAGTCACAGTCAAGACCTTGGGTGAGATGGGAAGTCAGGCGAGGTTTGGAGCCCATGAGTGGCCCAGGTGGCTCATACTTTCAGAGGTTGCTCTGGCTGCTGGGTGAGCAGCTGTCTGGGGGACAAGCGCAGAAGTGAGGAGCCCAGGAGGGACGTATCAATAATCCAGACAAAAGATTATCGTGTCTTGGATTGGGGTGGTGAGGCTGGTAAGTGGTGGATGGATCTGGAATATTCTCTGTGGGCAGAGGTGACAGGTTTTGCTGATGAGTCCAGGTAGGGGACGTGTCTGTCTGCTGGAACAGAGCACCACGGGCCAGGTGGTGTGGACAACACACTTTGTTCTCCCACAGTTCTGCCGGCGGGAGGGCACAGGGATGGCTCCTGAGACCTCCTTCCTTGGCTTGCCGACGGCCACCTTCCCGCTGTCTCCTCACAGAGCCTTTTCTCTGGGGCTGACGATCCCTGGTGTCACCTCCTCTCCTTAAGGACACCAGGCCCATCGGATCGGCGCCCCACCCTTAGCACTTCATTTAACGCTGATCACTGCCTTCCATCCCACCTACAGTCTTACTGGGGGTCAGGGGCTCAACATATGGATTTCAGGAGCTCAGAGACAGCAGCGGAAGCAGGGAGCTTGGCGGGATGAACCGGGGAGGAGTGTGGCCAGAGAGGGGACGGGGCGCCCAGCACTGGCGAGCCGCCAGCATGGGGGGTGCAGTCGCTGCGGCTGGAGGAGGGGCAGGACGCCGAGGGTCCCAGAAGCTGGGTGGGGACGGAGTGGCGGTCTGGGGATGGCCAGGTGCACGGCGGCCAGGCCAGGCAGCGCCCAGGACAGACCGCCACCTGGCACCACAGAGAGAAGCCTGCGTGGGGTTGCGGGGCCACGGCTGGACAGAGACGAGCCTCGAACCTCTGGGACTCGAGGACAGAGCCCGAATCACTGTTGGCCACATGGTCACCAGGGCTCAGCATGGGCCTGGCACGTTGTCACTCAGGGTTTAGCGACTCTGGTGACCGCTGAGAAGGCCCTCTGTAGAGGCCACGGGGACACACCTGCAGGGGAGCCGGTTGGTCTGTGATGTGTAGACGCTGGGGAAATGTGGCATCGCGGTAAGAAGGTGTCAGAAGGCACCTGTCACTGGGCCGCCCCTCCAGCCTGTAGGCTGAGGCAGGGGGGAGGTAGCGGAGTGTGTGCTAGCTTGGACGCCGTCAGAAAGCTGGGAGAGCCCCTGCCCGGGCAGGGGCGGGGCAGCATCTCACACTTAGCAGTGGGGAGGCAGAGGGCGCTTTGTGGGTGCCCAGCGACCTTGCTTCTGGGCTGGGTGCTGACCCGACTAGGCTGTGCCGGCCGGTCGTGTGCTCAAACGCCCGGCTAGATGCGGCCGGGGAGCTGTTTTGTAGGTGAGATTCACATTGAAATCGGTGGACTTTGAGCAAGGCACAACGTGGGTGAGCCTCATCCAATCCGTCGAAGGCCGTGGGAACGAAGACTGGGTTTCCACAAGAAGGAACTGCCCCCCTCAAGAAGGCGGCACGGAAACCTACCCGCCCGAGGGTCTACCCTGCTGCCTGTGCCATTTGGACTCGGGACCACGGCAGCGATCCGGCCTGGCTTTGCAGGGTGCCGCCTGCCCTACGCATTTCAGTCGTGGCGGCCCTGACGACTGCGTGAGCCGGTTCCTTCAATCAGAGCTCGTGCTGTGTCGTCTATCTGTGATCTATCTATCATCTGTCTGTCTGTCTGTCTATCCATCAGTCTATCATTTATTTATCATCTATTATCTATCTGCCCATCTATCCATCTCTATCTATCTGTCATCTACAATCTCGCCAGCTGCCATCCCACTGGGTCTGTTTCCTGGACTCAGATGCCTGCTTTGGTCTGTTTCACGGTCTCTGACTTGTGGACCATTCACGCCCCGTCTAGACCCCGTTGCTGCCCTGCCCTGAGCGCGGGGAGGCCTCTGAGCCGCCCACAGCTACGGGGCCATTTCTGCGGGGTATCAGCCCCCAGCTTCTCTGCCCTAGGACCTCAGGGCTGCTCAGCCCACGTGGAAGTGTCCAGAAGCAGAGCTGACGTCCTCAAGAGCAACCTTCAACAAGGAGGGGCAGTGTCAGGCCAGACGCCCCCGCTGCTGTCCCTCAGGTGGTCCGTACGGAGGCACATCCCTGGGGGCCCCATGGGCTGCAGCTCTAGTCACCCGTGTCAGCCATCATCTCACTAAGGGGACTTGGGCTAGCCTCCCTCCCCCGTCTCACCCTCCTTGTCGCTCCTGTTTCCTGGGCCCCCCTGCAGAAGGCCCTTCCCTCAGGGTCTGCTTTGGGGGCCCTCTGCAGAGACCCCTCCCCATGATGCTGCTTCTCCCTGGCAGTGCCCCCTAGTGGGGAGCCACACACTCTGCGTGAGGGGGGTCCAGGCGGGGGGCACTGTGCCTGACACCCGGCACTGCTCTCCCGTTTTCCCTCCGCTGCCGCGTGTGACGGTCCCCTCCCTTCAGCTGGGTGCAGCATCTGGGTGGGGACAGTTGTGCCGTGTGGCTCAGGAGCCAAAGGCCACCGCCCTGGCCCCGTCCCTCCACCCCGGTGCTGTGTTCAGCCATCGTCAGCAATTCGGCTGCTGACTCCCTGCCCGCCAGGCGCCGTGTGTCTCCCCCGCCTTCCCTAAGCACCTGCGTGGACGTCTGTCCACAGCCAGGCTCCTCCTCGCGGCCGGCCCAAGGCCATGCACTCTGCTTCCCACCAGCTGCTGAGTGCTCCCATCCCGGCGATGGTACAAATAGGATCGTCCGCCAAAAAGTCCGAGATGGTTAAGCAAAGGTTGGGATGGGCGAGGGGTCTGGACATCTGATCGTGATGATTGGCGGAGAGGCGTGACTTAGCCAGAAAAGCACAGGAGGGCACTTTACACTAAGTCCGCGAGAGGGTGGGCTGGGCTCTGCCCTGCCTCCGCTGCCTGTGGGTTCCACGGACTGCCTGTCACCCCCCGCATGCTCTGGCTGCTGCCCCTGGGCCGCCGCGGTCATGACCGCTCTGACCTCGGAGTTTTGTGACGAGTCAGTGCGTCCATTCACGCAAGACCCTTGGCATGTCCGTGGGACGGTGACGCTGCTCTAAAGCCGCGTTGTGCTGTGTGCGCACGCACCCCTCACCCGCCAGACTCCGCCCGTGGAGGCTGGGGCTGAGTTCACCTCCACAGCTGCTCTTTCCAAAGGCCTTCTCCCTCCCCGAGAATGCTGGCTGCCCAGGCTTGAGTCCTCCCTGTCTGCCTCGACCAGTTTGGGGTCAGGGTGGGGTAAAGATAAACCCACACACGCACATTCAGTCGAGCCCCAGTGTCTAACCGTTGCTTTGACCCGTGTTTGCGTGTGAAATGTTCCGAGCCGGGTGGTGGGGTGGGCTCCTGGTGGAGGGGGGCTGACTCGTCACCGAACCCTGTGAGCTGCAGCTCGGGGATGGGGGGGAGAGAGGCGAAGAATGGTAGAGACTAGCTGAGCAACCACATAAAAAATAACAGTAGAATGAATCCACAAAACAGAAGGAAGAACAAGAATATGAGCAGAAATTAATGAAACACGGGGGCGCCTGGGGGGCTCAGTCGGTTGAGCATCCGACTTCGGCTCAGGTCATGATCTCACTGTTTGTGGGTTCGAGCCCCACGTCGGGCTCTGTGCTGACAGCTCGAAGCCTGGAGCTGCTTCGGATTCTGGGTCTCCCTCTCTCTCTGCCCCTCCCCTGCTCACCCCTGTCTCTCTCTCTCTCTCAAAAATCAATAAACATTAAAAAAAAAAACAGAAATGGATGAAACACAAAACAATATACCCTAGAGAGGACGAACAGAGCCGAGAGTTGAGTGTTGAAAAACCTAATAAGGTTGCTGAGCGCCCCAGGTGAATCGAGGGAAAGGGCGGAGAGTTGTAATAAACGACAGGCGGAGTGGAAGAGAGCGGTGAGGGCGTCTCGTGCTCCCGGCGCTCCGGCGCTGCGATCAAAGCCAGCAGGCGGGTCAAC
>JAQQST010001419.1:0-12660 GCA_028646485.1 Cryptoprocta ferox | reverse complement strand
TTGAAGGTCCCTAGTCTGTTTATCAATAGCTTCTTTGATGTTTTTTTCAAGTCCAGCAATTAATTTTATGACAATTGTTCTAAATTCTTGTTCAGTCATGTTGTTTAAGCCTGTTTTGAGCAGTTCTGTGGCTGTGACTTCTTCCTGGAGTTGCTTTAGAGGAGAGTTCTTTCGCTTCGGCATTTTGGCTAGCTTTCTGAGAAGTCTTAAAGGAAATAATATTCTGACACTTGTTGAAATGGAAGACTTTATTTAAGACTATTGCAATAGGGGAGAGAGCTCAGGCTCAATTCCACGTACAACCAGGATAAGTGGGAATTTATAGTCAAAGAACAGGATGAGAGGGTGAGGAACTCAATGAATGGGAAGTTATTAAGAAAAGACACATGGGAAGGTTGGTGGGTTTTTTGTTAAAGCAACTTAACAGGGTTTTTCTTGAAAGCATGCTAGATGATTAGATATGAAGGTGGGGGGGGGATTTTTGCTAAACTGACTTAATAAAATTCCTGCTAACACTGGATTTGTCTAGGACATAGAAGCCCAATGTTGAGACCTAGTAGAGAAGAGAGCTTAGAGGACCCTAACTAAACCCCTGTCAGCAAGTCTTTGGCAAAAACGATACTGATACAGTGAGTGCTTTTCTCCCAAACATCTTTTACTATGTACCTAAAAAGTGTATACCATTTTCTGGAAGAACATGAAGTATGACATACAATTTAAATCTTATTCAAAGAGTTTGTGTCTACACACTAAGGTTTGAGAATCCTAGCTATAAATAATTGGGTAAACACAGAAATATTTTGGCATCCATGAAAATATCTACTTGGCCACAATGAGTAGAAATTTATTGTCTATGAGAGTAAATGTAGGATAATTTTACTCATTTTTATTTTATTTTTTTTAAATTTTTATGTCTTTATTTTGAGAGAGAGAAACAGAGAGTGAGTGGGGGAGGGGCAGAGAGAAAGGGAGACACAGAATCCGAAGCAGGCTCCAGGCTCTGAGCTGTCAGCACAGAGCCCGACGCGGGGCTTGAACCTACGGACTATGGGATCATGACCTGAGCCGAATTCGGAGGCTTAACCGACTGAGCCACCCAGGCGCCCCAATTTTACTCATTTTTAAAGCACAGCATATTTTAAATATATGAACCAAGTTTTAATCTTATTGTCTAGAATGGTAAGCTCTGTTCTCTTTCTTATTATGCCAAATAATAGCGTTCTATATTATTAAATATTTCTTTAAGTGGCAGCAGCTGGCTTACTGCTGTGTAAAGTGCAATCTCAGCTACATCCATTATTTTGAAATTGCTAGAATTGGATCTGAAAATAAGAGCAGATAAAACTTTATTAGCAAATACACAAAAATGTACTCACTTAAATATAGGCACATAATTCTAAGGAATGGTTTAATGGTGTATGTGACGACCAACTGAGTAAGTGCTGAAGCTGTAAATACTCATCTCTGCACCACTATCTATAACAATGAACCATTTCTATTATCAAGATGAAGAGGTAATAATAGTGTCAAGGGATTCTATGTAAATGAATCTCATAGGCATTGTAACAGCACATAATAGAAATGACTTTCTCACCTGGTAAATGACTTTCTAAAAGGCCAGTGGTGGCACAGATTCAATTATTGCAAATCTGAGTTTCTTTCCTCTCTCCTAGTTAGTATGTCTTTTTTGTTTCCTTAATAATAGGAGAGTGTTTGTAAAGTAGTAATGGAGAAAAAATTAAGGTTTGCTGATATAAGGAAGTGAGAAATGGAATATATCTCATTATACAGCAAGTTTGCCACTCACCTTTCAAGTGATGGAGGTTATTTCTAAGACAACAAATAACCAAGAGCCTTTGTATGTGTTTATTATATTATGTTTAAAGAGAGTACATGAATAGATGACTTTTCTGTCAGCCTGGTACTCTCCTGTGCAGTATTTCAGATCCCAAATATTTGCTAAAAAAATAACAGGACTTTGCAAGTCATATGAGATAAAGTCACCATCTACAAGTCTTAATGGATAAAGCAGATCACTGTGAAACACTCCATTAAAACAATAAACCATCCACCTTTACACTATAAAAAAGTGAACATTTAATATCTTGATATACATTTTGATCTCCAACTAAATATAACTTGCAAAATTTTAAAGGCTTTATTTTTTATTTATTTTTTAAATTTTTTTTGCTATCACCCACATTTTTATTAAATTTTAAATCAAATTTTAAATTTCTTAAACATTTACTAATCCATATTTTTATATGCAATAATGCTTTTGTTGTGTAGAAAATTTTTAATTAGAAACTAAATGTCATGTTATTACCGCCAAGCAAAACCTCAGATTAAAGCAAATAAATGACAATGTGGACAAACATTAAAGGCTTTATTTTTTAACCAGAACTTCACATGATACAAATGTCAAAAAAAATGTTTTTAACATTTATTCATTATCAAGAGACAGAGACAGAGCATGAGTGGGGGAGGGACAGAAAGAGAGGGAAATACAGAATCCAAAGCAGGCTCCAGGCTCTGAACGCTTAGAACAGAGCCCGACGTGGGGCTTGAACTCACAGATCATGAGATAATGACCTCAGCTGAAGGTGGACGCTTAACCAACTCAGCCACCCAGGTGCCTCTCATAATAGAAATATCTAATAATTAAATGTTACATACTGCATTATTACAGCTAATTATTGACTCCCTTGCCTGAAGAAAATGACTCATTCTTATCAGGAGCTATGTAAGTGGAAGAACCTCATTGTGAAAAGGGTATATTCTTGCCCAGCTACTTGTTTTGTCCAGTAAAATGTGGGTTAAAGTGATTTAGGCTTAGCTGGAGGAAAAGTTTTAAGAGCCATCTTACGGACTGTCCATGTCCCCTTTTCTCTGCCAAGTGGTCATGATTGATTGAAGTTATTCTTTTAGCCGAGATCACAGAATAAAGAGGAATCTGGAACAGAGCAGTAGGCCATCCTCAAAGCCTGTGTATTATTAGAGAAATTAACTCTTTTGTTGTAGATTGCTAAAATTACTAGGCTATTTGTTAACACAACACAACACAACAGATTTGTTGGCTACCTGTACTTTGGGAAAATTTTATCCTAAGCAAATGTTTGTTACTACACAGCAACATAATATACAAATCTAATATTAAAAATGTGGCATCACTATTACTACTATCATCCAAATGTATATTGATCTTACAAGTTTGTCTTAATATTTTAGGCTCCAGTTATCGTACAGTGACAAAAAGACACAATCTGGCTTTACATAGATTCAAGACAAATAGAGACTATAATTTTTGAACAACTAGAATATATAAACTCAAACTTGTATAAACAATATTTTTCGTAGAGTAAGTATAAATATGTATAAATGACATATATTAATAATAAAGATTTTGTATCGGTAGTGGAGATGGCATTATTTAACAATTATATAGCAGTACCAATTAGAAACATTTTCTAAAATAAATATTAATAATTAATATACCTATCATATATACAAGTACCTAAAACTTCAGTGAAGAAAGTATTACTAAGGGCACTTAGGTGGCTCATTTAGTTAAGTTTCTGACTTTGGCTCAAGTCATGATCTCAGGGTTTGTGAGTTTGAGCCCCACGTCGGGCTCTGTGCTGACAGCTCAGAGCCTGGAGCCTGCTTCTGATTCTGTGTCTCCCACTCTCTCTGCCCCTCCCCTGCTCGTACTCTGTCTCTTTGTCTCTCTCTCTGTCAAAAATAAATAAATATTAATATATTTTTTAAAAAGGTATTACTAAATAGTTGGCCTGATGGGCTCCATTCTCAGTCCTATCCAAATACTTTTAATGCTTTCTATTCTCTATATATTAAATCTTAGTATATAATATTAAGTGGCCAGACACGTTAGGCATTAGTTTGAACTGTTTTTCTCAGTCTAATGGAAAAAATTTTCTCTTGTATTACTTTTTGTGACTCACATTTCTGGCCTAAACTAGAGATTTTCTCACCAATTTAAGGCTTTCTGATAAAATTCAAAATTCAATTCTTGATCTTAATTTTTTAATACTTCTCCGTTCTCAGGGTGTCCAGCACTCATGGGATGCTTGCCATCTGTTTCCCTTTGTCTCATTCTATTTTATTCTTCATATCTCGGTGCCAGTGTGACCCACCCAATGAAAACGGATTTGATTCCAAGAGCTAGAAGCACTAACTGCATGTGGAAAAAAAAATTTTAAGGACTAATAACTTTTCCCTTATATCAGAATCTTATCTACTTGCCATTCATTCTGTTATCCTACAGTTTCCTTTAGGATAGCAGTTAATCTTTACGTTACACTCAGATAGGGGGCTATATTTTATAGGATGAGTTCTATTTTCTTCATACCCTGTCTTATAATTCCATGTTTTGCATGGCATGTATATTGAATAAACGAATGAATTAGAAGTCAGTATGCTTTGTGCAAAAATATTAATTTTATCCTTGTTTATATTGTACCACTGATAAAGCTCTAATCTGAGAATTCACTTTACTGGAACATAGCATCTCGTACTGATTCTATAATTTTATAAGTTAAAAAATGAATTTTATAGATATGATAAGTTATTTATTCAAGGATTAGAAATTAATAGGCCTTTTATGATCTTACTAGGCCTTTGCATATACTTGATTAAAACTACCAGATATAGAAAACTTCCTTTTACATAATGTCTAATTATCAGCTGTGGAGGAGGAAGAATTTCCTGAATTTTTCTTTATTCCTTTGAATGAACATAAGTAAAGTTATATATTCATCTCTCAAACATTTTCTTTGGCTAGTAGTAGTATATAAAACATATTCACTATGTGAATATAATAATTTTTGTATTTCTCTGCACTTATGGTTTTTTTTGTTGTGAAATAGAAAACCTGAATTTGCTAAATTCTGGAAAAAATATTTTTCTTGTTCAAGTATTCAAAATATCCTAAAGGGGAATCATTTATTTAACAATCATATAAGGCAATGAACAACAGCTTGAGTTTTATATTCCATACTTTCATTTCAGTTTTCCTGTCATGGACATCAGCTTAATATAAACATAAGAGCACATATTAGTAATGGTCTGCCTGAGAAATACTGAATGAAAATCTAGCCATATAAAAATTAAGTAAATATAGTTAAATAATATTGGTTATCTATATTTGATAATAATATAAAAACTTATTCTAGTAATATTCCTAATATTATCAGATATATGTATAAAAGATAAAATGTTTTAATTTAGAGTTTATTTCTAACACGTATATATTATATCAGCCAATTGAAGGACCCACCATTAGAGTATAAATGAACAACTTAAAAAATCTTAGCAGTATAAATTGAAAAATGATTAAACAATAGAGAACAGAGCAGGAGAGAAAACAAAAATCCAAATGAATTTGACATGTTGACAAGAAATTAGTGAGCAATAAAACCAGTTAAACTCCTATTACTCCTTCGGAAGGGGATTTTGGAAGGAAATAGGAACATTAAGAGTGAACTTATTTTTTCCATTTCTTTAAAAGTAGAAAGACAATTAGAAATACTGTAAACCTTCGTTAGGGCTTCTTTTGAATTTGCCTATGTTAGTTTTCTGTCACTGCCATACAAATTATATGAATATGGAAGCTTAAAGAACACGCACTTTTTCACATCACAATTCTGTAGCTTTGAAATCTGACGTGGGTCTCACCCGGCTAGAATCATGATACTGTAGGCTTGCATCTGTACTGAAGGTTCTAAGGAAAAACAAATATTTTAGGTAGTTAGCCAAATTTATTTTTTTGCAGTTATAGGGCTGATGTGCCCATTTCTTTCCTGGCTGTCAGCCAGAGACCTTGCTTAGATACAAGAAGCTTCTCTCCTGTCTTTGCACATGGGTCCCTACAACTCAGAACTAGTGGTGGCAATTGGAATTCTCCTTATGCATGGAATCTTCTTGACTTTTCTTTCCACTGTAAAGGTTTCCAAAGACTTTCATTAACTTGGAGACCAAGGAAATAATGTACCATGAATTTAATCTGAAGGGTAGTGGAAAATTCTTGTGTTCCTGTGAATAAGCCCATACTTCTCTGGTTATTTAGCTATAGGACACAGGTATTGCTGCAACAGATATTTTTTTAAAAAATCATTCCATATGCTGAACTTGGTCTCAATATGTCATTTAATAGATAAAGTCAGAGAGATTAATAAGTGCACATATGAACAGAATAATTAATAAGCTTAATTAAGCCACTTGCAGAATCTACACCTAAGAAAAAGAAAATGCCCAGAACTGCATAAACAGAAGTATTCAACTGCTAGAATTCTACAAAGAAAAATGACATTCTTCTATATTTGTGTCATTTTGTTTTAGGGGTATATCTCTGTTTTGATAGTATTTTCAGAAAATTATCAACACTGACTTAGATTTAAATTTTTTAAAAATATCAGTATCTCTATTTTTTTAGTTAACTTTCATTAGTATTTCTGTAACATATCAGGGAAAAGGGGAGTATTGCATCCCTAATTCTTTACCATCAAACACCAGAATCTACTATATACCTTTATTTTAAATTAAACTTTGAGCAGATTACTAATAGAAGATGAGTAAAGGGAAGAAATATTTTATGGCAGAAATGATCATTTATAGTAAGAGTGTGACCAGAGCTTATGGACAGGACTTTTTATTTGGGGCTTTGTCTTTTGTTTTAATCATGTCAGTTTTATAAGGCAGCTTTCCCCAAGAGATAATAAATTATCTTGTTGTTTACTCCTTAGAATAATGTACATGGTATTGCAGAAGCTAAAAATGTTTACAGAGTACTCAAAATTACTGATACTGAAAAGAAACTTTTATTCTATACACTAACCTGTGTGATCCAGATAAGGTTAAAGCACATTTCAGTGTGATAAAATTACAATGTCTAAACAAGTGATAATTACAAATTTGCTAAGAATCAACATTCCCCCAAACTACAATTCTGATGTGATTTTAATGAGGCAAGTTTCACTTTACTTTTATTCCTTTGATTAAATGTCTATAATGGATTAAAATGAAATTAAGCAAAATCATCTGTACTATGTATCATCGTGATAAAATACTTCATGAACACCCTTAAACCAAACATGCAATCATATAGAACAAATGTAGACAATTAGCTTTCACTTCAAATCTGGATTATTTTCTCCTTCTAACAAAATGGAATTAACATTGAAGTTTCAAAGTACCTTTTTAAAAATTTTATAATATGATTATCACCATGATTCCTAGAATACATCTTACTATCTAACGAGGATTAATCACTTGAAAGTTAGAGGAGTTGATTTCAGGCAGAAATGGGACAAAATTGTAATCAGTATGTTACTTTAAAATATTATTTAGTAAATAATTCCTCTATGCATCTTAGAAATAGTGTTATCTTTCTTAGAAAATGGTAGGAAGAGAAAATAATTGAATATAGGCAGAGTCTTAGAACATGTGTACACATGGGGTGACTTATCTTCCTCTAAAATTCACCCCTTAAGCATAACCACATATATAAACAAACACACATAGAGAAGTTATGAAAAACTATATTTATTGTTAGGTTCTATTATGGGGCGCAGGTATGGATATCCACATCCTTTTTTTCTTTTAAGTTTTTAATTTTTTCTTTTTCTTTTTGACAGAATGCAAGCAGGGGGGTGGGTGGGGGGGCGGACAGAGGATCTGAAGCAGGCTCTGCACTGACAGCAGCAAGCCCGATGTGGGGCTTAAACTCACAAACTGTGAGATCATGACCTGAGCCAGAGTTGGACACTCAACTGACTGAGCCACCCAGATGCCCCTTCCACATTCTTTATGAACACGAAAGCAAATATAAATGAGAGAAGGAATAAATCAAGGACATCTGTGTCTAGTCTGACATAATATTTCTGGATCCATTTTATTTCCCTGAAGCCCTTATGTCCACAAGTTTAAAAAAAAAGTCTGGAAAGAAACTTGTCAGCTTTAGTGAAGGTTAATAAAACTTGCAATGATTAGCCCAAAATGTTGGTAATCATGTGGGATTATATTGAATGTGAAACAGGAAGTAATTTTCCTTTCATTAAAAAGGAAAAACATATCTTCGAAGGAGATTTGGCTTCCAAGTACATTAAGAGTTTGCATGTGTACATGTATACAGGGTAGTGCATACCATAAATGGATTTTACAGTCTAAACCTCATATTCAAAAAGTTTAGGTACTGAATTTTGTTATAAAAATACTGGATTTCTAGAAAATCTGTAGGGTTCAAATCTGAAAGACACTAAGTACACAAGAAGACAACATTTTCAGGGTGCCCAGATGTGTGCCAATATTAATGTTAAGGGGGTAGAAGATCATACACAATCCTATCCTACATGCAAAGATTATAATAAAAAAAGGAATTTTGTATGTCATTGTTTTAAAATTGAGTATTTGTGCAATGCAATTGAGAAGTATAGAGGCACCCATGTGACACTTTAACCTAAGAAAATTACAGTATCATCTATCTACATACAAAAATCATTATCTAAAACGTGAAATATATTGCTCATTCTTGGAGGAAAAATGAATTTTTGCAACAATTAGTAATGTTATCTAACCTGCATTTAATTTGATCAAGTAGTACACTGTTTTCTTAAATAGTCCTTTACACATGAGTAGATTGCTCTTAAGAAAAGATTTCTCTCTTAAAACAACAACAACAAAAAGATTTCTCACTTAGGATAAATAAATCTTGAATTCATGTTGTATGAATATAACTAATATAAAAGGTAAGAAAATTGAGTACAGTGGCAAACTGAAGATTATTTGCCCAGTGTATAAAATTTATCTGATAAGGGATATGAAAATGCAAGCAAACAAACAAAAGACATATGAAAGCTTAAATCTTAGAATTAGTTTGGCCCTTACTCATTTTATCCAACCCTCTCCCAATGGGATAATTTTCTTTACAAGATCCTTATTTTTTTTTTTTTTTCCATTTGCCTTCTCCCTCACTGATGTCTGTTCCTTAGGAGATAGAGACCTCCACTTAGGGTATGAATAAGTCACCGGAATAAAAGATACATCATAGGGAATATAGTCAATGGTATTATAATAGTGTTGAAACGTGCCAGATGGGAGCTACACTTGCAGTGAGCACAGTATAATGTATAACCTTGTCGAAACACTATATTGTACACCTGAAACAAATGTAACATTGTGTGTCAAGTATACTAAAACCCAAAACAAAAAAAGAAAGATTACTTATACGAAACCATTTTTACAAGCTTTATTTTGGTAATGCTTCTCTGTCAGTATTTTTAAAAATATTTAAAAAATTTTAAATATTACAAAAGGAACGGGGTGTATTAATACAGACATTTTCTGAGAAATACAGATTTCAGTAGAGTATCACTTCATATGACACACACTGTTCCATTAATTGTAATAGGAAACATGTCATTTACAGCCACAACTTCCTTTTAAGCTAAATTGGTCCTGTTAAATAAAGGCCTCTTTCATTTTCCTGACACATTGAAGAGTGTGGGTATTGCAGTTTGGGGAAAAGATCTAGGCCAGAATTTCAAATTGTGAATAATAGAGGAAAAATAAATGAAGACTCAGGGCATTTGGGGAAAGGAATGTCATGGGAAAAAAACAGGAGAACAATTAAACAAAAAAATGACTGATAATTTGGTGCTATATTAGGTGAAAGAAAAAGTAATATTTCCATTAATACTTTATAGTTTTTTATAGAGAGAAAAGTTACTAATTCATATGATAAAAGTATATGTATTTCCATCCAGCCAAATGATTAAATGAGACAGAAGTATTTAAAATTTCCATTTGTAATGACATAAATACACACCTAGAAATAAACCTGTAAGTGTTGTAAAAATCTCTATACTGAAAACAAAATATGACTGAGAGATATTATATAACTCCCAATTAAATAAAAGATCATTTCATGTTTGTTCATTAGAAGACTCAACAGTTTTAGGTGTCAATTCTACCTAAATAGATGTAGACATTTAAAGCAATATCATTCAAATCTCAGAAGACTCTGTTATTTTTTATGTTTTCTTTTTTTAGCTTTTCTTTCTCTCTCTCTCTCTCTCTCTCTCTCTCTCTCTCTCTCTCTCAATTTCTTCCTGTAAAAATACAAGAGACTTACAGAAATAATATTGTAAGAGAAAAATGAGGGAGAACCTACACTATCAAAAATTAAGGCTTAATACAAAGCTACAGTAATTAAAACAGGGTGTTATTGACAGAATGATGCACAAAAGACAACACCGATAAACAGAGTATGGAAATAGACACATATACACAATCACTTGACATGATAAAATGCAATAGTAGATCACTAGGGAAATGAATTTCTTTTCAATACATTGTGATGAATAAATAAGATATCTGTATAGAAAATATGAGCCTTCACACTTATATCACTAGCTCAAAAATTAACTTCTGAGAGAGAAACCTTTTAGAATAAAAGTAGTAGATATCTTCATGAGCTTGGAATAAGCATTAATTTGATAAATAGGAAAAAAATCCTATAAAAGAAAAGATTAACTGTACTTCATTAAAATGTAGAAATTCTGTTTGACAAAGTGCATCATTCATAAAACAAAATGTCAAACCAGTTTTTGTGATTAGATATTTGCTACACATAAATCTCCTAAAGGCCTTGTAGATAGAAGAAACAAAGAACAGACTCAGATCAATAACTTCACAATATAGTATATCCACATGACCAAGAAAAATATTAAAAGGTGTTTAACATAATTAACATAAAGAATAATTCAAATGAAACCCACAAGGAGATGCTACCACATCAACTTCCACCCTAATGATTGATAAACAACAACTACTACTATTACTACTACTACTGCTGCTGCTGCTGCTGCTGCTGCTACCACCACCACTAGATATATTGTTGGTGAGATTATAGAGCAACCAGAAATCTCAGATAACTGCCC
This sequence comes from Cryptoprocta ferox, assembly GCA_028646485.1. Taxonomy (NCBI): domain Eukaryota; kingdom Metazoa; phylum Chordata; class Mammalia; order Carnivora; family Eupleridae; genus Cryptoprocta; species Cryptoprocta ferox. The sequence continues at coordinate 1,705 of JAQQST010001419.1, read as the reverse complement.
AAAGTATAATTCCTGTGTTCATTTCAAAGAACTATCCCACAATATCTACAGCTAATAATAGCTACTGTAGTTTTAGTAATACACTCAAGAGAAAGCAATGCATATTTGCAAAAATGGTACATAAAAATATGCATGGCAGTTTTATTCAAAATAGCCAAAGACTAGAAACAACCCGAATACTCCTCTAGTGGAAAACCAGTAAAAAAATTGTGGGGTATTCATAAAATGGGACACAACGCAGTAATCAAAAGTATACTAGTGGTACACACAAGATGAATACATTTTTTTAAAAAAAAACCCTTCTTTTGAGAAAAAGATGCCAGACACATTGGGGTATGTTTCCACTTACAAGAAGTGCAAGAAAAGACAAAACTAATCTATGAATATAGAGGTCAGAATAGTGGTTACTGACAGGAGCACAAGGGAATCTTCTTGGAGTGATGGCATTATTCAGTGTGTTAGTCTCTGAGGTCATTATATGTGTGTATCCCTGTGTAAAACACATGTAGCTATACATTGAATTTTGTGTATCTTACTGTATGTAAATATTTTATCATTTAACAAAGAAATACAGTTAACTCTTGCACAATGCAGGAGTTTAGTGGCATTCAGCCCCCATACAGTTGAAAATCCATGTATAACTTTGCCCTAAAACTTTACTAATATCCTACTGCTAACCAGGACCCTAACTGGTAACACAGTCAATTAGCACATATTTTATATGTTATATGTATTATACATAGTATTTGTACAATAAAGTGAGCTAGAGAAAATAAAACATTATTAAGAAAATCATGAGAGAAAATATACTTACGGTATATACCGTATTTAGGTTAAAACTCTGTGTATAAGTGGACCATGTAGTTCAAATCCCTATTGTTCAAGGTTCAACTGTACTCTAAAATATAGAGATTATAGGAGGGCGGGCAAGATGGCGGAGAAGCAGGGAGCTCTGTAATCCGCGCACGCCCACATGGGTTGAACTGAGAAGGACTGAAGTGATAAAATCGGATTTGCAAGTGGGGGAAAGAAGAAACAGACGCCAGAAAGAAGACAACCTCAAAGATGCCTGATGGCAGCGGCATCCATTCCAGGCAGCACCACGAAAGGCGGCAGCACAGATAAAGGCGGCGGTGGTGCGAAAAGCGGTGGTGGCGGCGCCGAGAAAACCCTCGAGAAAGTCGGGATAGAAGGAAAGTACTTAAACATTATAAAAGCAACTTATGAAAATCCCACAGCTAATATTGTCCTTAATGGGGAAAAACTTAGAGCATCCCCCCGAGATCAGGAACACGACAAGATGTCCACTCTCACCACTGTTGTTTAAGATAGTGCTGGAGGTCCTAGCATCAGCAATCAGACAACAAAAGGAAATAAAAGGCATCAGAATCGGCAAAGAAGTCAAACTTTCACTTTCTGCAGATTACATGATACTCTACATGGAAAACCCGATCGAGTCCACCAGAAGCCTACTAGAACTGATCCAATAATTCAATAAAGTCGCAGGGTACAAAATCAACGTAGAGAAATCGGTTGCATTTTTATACACCAATAATGAAGCAACAGAAAGAGAAATCAAGAAACTGATCCCATTTACAATTGCACAAAAAAACATAAAATACCTAGGAATAAACCTAACCAAAGACGTAAAAGACCTATACGCTGAAAACTATAGAAAGCTTATGAAAGAAATTGAAGAAGACAC
>JAQQST010001418.1:0-12660 GCA_028646485.1 Cryptoprocta ferox | reverse complement strand
ATGAAATCTGGCCATATGTAGCAATGGGGATGGCACTCGAGGGTGTTATGCTAAGTGAAATAAGTCAGACAGAGAAGGACAGATACCATATGTTTTCACTCATAAATGGAACAGGAGAAACTTAACAGAGGACCATGGGGGAGGGGAAGGGAAAAAAATAGTTGGGGAGAGGGAGGGAGGGAGGCAAACCATGAGAGACTCTTGAGTACTGAGAACAAACTGAGAGCTAATGGGGAAGGGGGGTGATGGGCATGGAGGAGGGCACTTGTGGGAATGAGCATTGGGTGTTATATGGAAACCAACTTGACAATAAACCATATATATATACACACACACATATATATATATATATATGGAATCCATCCAGTTTACCGACACTGAAAGGAGCCTGGTGAATTTAGACTTCTGATGCTTTTAGAATCTACACTTCAAGAAGTCTGGGCTTATCCTCTCAGATCCTCAGTTTCCTCATCTATAAATGGGGATGATGATAGAATTGTTGAGAAGACCTATTGTAAAGCACAGAGGCCCGCAGAAACCCACACCCTGTGGCAGATGTAATTGTTCCCAATGTCATGGCTAAATCAGATAACATACACAAAGTACTTGGGCTAGAGGATGCTCAGCATAAATTAGCCATCACTCCCATAATCATAATCAGTTTATGTACATCCTTAAGAAACCCAAATCCCATACCCCCAAACAGAATTGTTTTTTCTGTGGATAGCTTCATGTGCATTTTTCCCTTGTACAAAAATTGAAGCTACTCAGGAGACAGAGTGTTTGCCTCAAAGCTCATTGTCGATTCCAGCAGATTTCACTTGGATGAGCTGCTTGGCTTCAGAAAGAGACATGGATTGCAGTCAGGCACCCCATGTGCACAGTTAATGGGGCCTGTTGAAACAGTGTACTACTAAAATTTAATGCAAAAAGCCTGCTGGGCTTCACCCAGAGTTGTATAGAGCCCTGAAGTCCAAACTGCCCATAGAAATCACTTTTGGTGACCCATATGTGACCCATTGGAAGGATGTGATGAGGCAGTTCTGAACCAGAGCCAGGGGACACTGTGTGCCACAAGCTATGTCTCAGCTTTTAAAACAAATATAGCCATAAAATGAACATATCATCCAGAAACAGTCTTGACAGAAGTTGGGAATTATCCACGGGGTGGGGGAGGAGGAACTGCAAGTTGTTTGACAAGAGAAGATATCATAAGTCTCTTTCATTGTCAGAGTCGCTGTGCCTCCCCAGGCCAGGTCCCAGTTTCTGTAGTACCTGGATCAGGGTAGGCAGAGATTGATGGTGGAGGAAACCCCGTATGGACCTGGGGCCAGCCTGGGAACGCGTGTGCTCACAATTCAGAGGCTGAGGTTCAGGGCGAGGAAATAGGCAGTAATCAGGACATGAGCTCTCCAGTGGTGGTCAGAAGCAATCATCCAAAACAAGATGGCATGGCAACTTCTCACGTAGGAATTTTCTAGAACTGTCATCTTCCTCTCAATTCACAGAAACATGTGACTGCATCTCAACATGTCCTGGCTTCAGCTAAGCACAGTCTTCATTTGTAGTAGGAAAGAGTGGAGGTCCAGTAAGGTTATTAATTCTCATGATCTGAAAACCAGCGAGCTTGTAGCCTTTAAACATTTGTCCCTTTCTTAGTCTCATCAACAGCTTTGCATTTGACACTGTGAAATAACACAGCTATGCATCCACTCAAAAAATATGTGTTACTACTAAATGCCTTCCTTCTTTAAATGTCACCACCCCGGCTCCCTTGCATGTGGTGACACCCTGCTCTTCCATTCTTCTTGTAACTCCTTTTATTGCTGCCCAGTAAATTTACAGCAAGCGCTATGGTATAATTTGCACAATATCTATGACCTGCATGGTGGGCTATGTGTGTTTTTACATCTTAATTTCCTTTTATGTGAGGTGATAAATGGGTATTATACAGAGCAAAAAACTAGAGAGCAGAATTTGAAGATTTGGTGATGGTGTGCTGAATACAAATTAACAGCCTGTTTCAAGGCCCAGAGGTTGGATCTTCATTAAACACTTTAAACCAATATCAGAAACAGGCTGCTCCGTCCACTAGCTGCTTCACTCCAGTTTTTCTCCCCCACTGCCCAATGGGCATCAGTTCTTTCAATTCTCTTTATATCTCCTTCAATCCCTTGTCTGCCCGGAGTAAATAAAGAGAACAGGAAAATGTGAACAATTGAAGCTGTGGTTCTCAAAGTGTAATCCCCGGATCAGCAGCAGCACCAGGGAGTTGGTAGAAATGCAAACACCCAATCCCCACTCCAGACCTACTGAATCAGAAATTCGATGGGGGTGGGAGGGGGTAGCTATCTTAACCAACTATTTTTTTAAATGTTTATTTATTTTTGAGAGAGAGACAGAGTGCGAGCAGAGGAAGGGCAGAGAGAGAGAGAGAATCCAAAGCAGACTCTAGGTTTTGAGCTGTCTGACGGGGGGCTTGAACTGATGAACCACAATATCATGACCTGAGCTGACATTGGATGCTTAATCTACTGAGCCATCCAGGCTCCCTTTAACCAACTATTTTTTTAAGTTTATTTATTTTTAACGAGAGAGACAGAGAAAAAGTGGGAGTGGGGTAGAGAGAGGGAGAGGGAGAGGGAGATGGAGAGAGAGAGAGAGAGAGAATGAATGAATCCCAAGCAGGCTCCACACCATACGTGCAGAGCGCAATGTGGGGCTCAAACTCATGAAACATGAGATTATGACCTGAGTCAAAATCAGGAACCAGACTGAACGACCCAGGCACTCCTTAACCAACCATTTTAACAACCATCAAAATGACTCCAAAGCTTGAGAACCACTGACTCAATTGCATAGAACAGAATGCATCAACTTTTGGTCATAAATCAAGCACCTGTATAAAGTAAAGTATCTGTTTATCCCAGCCTAAGCTGATAAGGGTTCCTTGAGAGTACTCCCAGCAAGCTACCACTGCCTTTGTCCTGCCTTCTCACTTTTCAGGGGCTCCCAGAAAAGGGAATTCCTACAAGGAGATAATATCAGTCCTGTTGTCCATATTCTTACCCCTCCCATTTAACAGTGTCTTTGGGGACACCAACATCAACGCTCTTTCTGTGTGCCCCTTCAGTGTTTCTACATCTCTAGTGAAATGAAAATGTTTCTTCCCACAGAAAGATTAGGATACATTTCATATTAAGAGTGAAGTCTGTAATGGGCGCCTGAGAGGCTCAGTCGGTTAAGCACCTACTTTGGCCTAAATCATGATCTCACCATTCCCAAGTTTGAGCCCTACATTGGGCTCTGTGCTGACAGCTCAGAACCTGGAGCCTGCTTTGGATTCTGTGTATCCCTCTCTTTCTCTGCCCCTCCCCCGCTCCTGCTCTGTCCTTCTCAAAAATAAAGATTTAAAAAATTAAAAAAAAAAAGAGTCAAGTTTTAAAATAATCTGCTTGGAGGGGCACCAGACTCAGTTGAGCATCCAACTTCAATTCAGGTCATGATCTTGAGGTTTGTGGTTCAAACCCCACATGGGGCTCACTGCTGTCAGTGCATAGCCTGCTTTGGATCCTCTGTCCCCCACTCTCTCTGCCCTTCCCCCACTCACATTCTATCAAAAATGAATAAACATTTGAAAATTTAAAACAATTTTAAAAATTGCTTGGAATGGCTAAAATTAACAATTCAGTCAATGACAGATGTTGGCGAGGATGCGAATAAACAGAAACTCTTTTGCACTGCTGGTGGGAATGCAAACTGGTATAGCCACTCTGGAAAACAGTATCGAGGTTCCTCAAAAAGTTAACAATAGAACTACCTACAACCCAGCAATTGCACTACTAGGTATTTGTCTAAGGGATACAAGTGTGCTGTTTCTAAGGGGAAACACCCCAATGTTTATAGCAGTGTTACCAGCAATAGCCAAAGTATGGAAAGAGCCCAAATGTCGACAGATGAATGAATAAAGAAGATATGGTGTATATATATACAATGGAGTATTACTTGGCAATCAAAAAGAATGAAATTTTGTCATTTGCAACGACGTGGATGGAACTAGAGTGTATTATGCTAAACAAAAGTAGTCAGAGAAAGACAAATATATAACTTCACTCATATGAGGGATTTAAGATACAAAACGAATGAACATAAGGGAAAGGAAGCAAAAACAATATAAAAACAGGGAGGCGGACAAAACACAGGACTCTTAAATATAGAGAGCAAACAGGGTTGCTGGAGAGGTTGTGGGTGGGGGGATGGGCTAAATGGGCAAGAAGCATTAAGGAGGACACTCATTGGGATGAGCACTAGGTGTTATATGTTGGGGATGAATCACTGGATTCTACTCTTGAAATCATTATTGTAGTACATGCTAACTAACTTGGATGTAAATTAAAAAGTAAATAAAAAAATCTGCTTGGAGGTATTGCATGATCATGTCATCAAAAATTAACAGAGGGGGAAGGAATGAGACACATATAAATATAAAGCAGCTGATTGGTTAAATGTACACCCACGTGTGTCTTTGCCAGGGGTCCACCATATCCTGGGAGATCTCAAAGTTTAGTCAAGGCCCGGCCCTCACATAGCCCCACTTGTCTAACTTTCTTCTCCAGATGATTTCAGAAGCAAAACCAGGTCAGGGTTTTGAGGCAGGGTTTTGAGTCTGGCTGATGGCAACCACTGGAGAGTCAACAGATATGACAAGCCAGAAAGTGAGGCAGATAGCTAGCTCTTCCTGGCAGCAACAAAGCCTGTTCTCAAATAAATGCTCAAATAAATGCAACTGCATGAAACCACAGGGGTTGTTTACCTCCTTTGTTTGTTTGTTTTAAACATAAAAATAACCACAATTTTTGGGACGCCTGGGTGGCTCAGTCGGTTAAGTGTCTGACTTCAGCACAGGTCATGATCTCATGGCTCATGAGACTGAGCCCCGCATTGGGCTCTGTACTGACAGTTTAGAGCCTGGATCCCGCTTCAGATTCTGTGTCTCCCTCTCTCTCTGCCCCTCCCCTGTTCACACTCTGTCTCTTTCTCTCTCTCAAAAATAAATAAACACTTAAAAAGTTTTAAATAACCACCATTTTTAAATGTCAAAAGAGAGAGAAACAAATCTATCATTTCAAAAGCCTAACCTAATGGCTACTGTAGGTTTTTGCATGAGAGTTTCAGTCTTGGGCCATTTGCACTCGGTGCTAAAGTATGCCTTCTGTTTTGTGGGTGGTCTTTTCTCTTAACCTCATCATTAATGCATTTTCTGCAGGTTGTTGCCAGGCAAACCCTGCAATCTAACCAGAAGGTTGCCCCAGAACTATAGAACATTAGAGCTTTATAGGACTCTGCAGGTCATCTTCTTAAGGAATTCTTATCTAGTTCTACAGAGATGCTTTGTGCCACTCCTGAAATTATTTGCAGAATTTTACCAAATGTACAAATGTACACCTTTCTAGGGATAATGATACCTGTTCTTCATCTGATCCTCCAAGTGGTTTAGACTCCCCGAATGTTATCATTCTTTCTTCAAGGGTCACTGTGTGTAGCCCTTCAGGCTGTGCCTTGCACAACTACTGGTGGGAGATTCACATAAACTATAACACCCCGTAGAAATGTGCAGTGCACAACCTGTACACACATGGATGATGGGTCTGCATTCTATTCTATACTCATTATATGGTTGGCAATGAAGAGCAGAGAACTGGTTGCCCTTTCCCTCCTTCCATAGCTCCTTGCATACATCACTGAGATTATACTGAAATGACTTTAGGAGGTATGTTTAATTCTAGAATTCAGTATTAAGAAATCCACTGTTGCACCTATTGTCATGTTTTCCAATGTCAGTTTTATTACTAATAAAACCAACATTTTATTCTACCTGGGTCTGACTCCATTTTATTTTGCAGTTGGTTCCCAAATCCAGGTAGACAAGAAGGATGCTATTTATTGTCCCCTAATTTTTTTTGAAGTTATTTTTTCTTATGGAAATAATTCTTTTTAAAATTTTATTTTAGAGTGACAGAGAGTGAGCAGGGGAGAAAGGTATAGGTAGAGAAACAAGGAGGTTCCACTTTCAGCCCAGAGCCTGACACAAGGCCTGATCCCATGACCCTGGGATCATGATCTGAGCCTAAATCAAGAGTTGGACGCTCAACCGACTGAGCCATCCAAGCACCCTGTCCTTTAATCTTAAGCATGTTCATGAAGAGTCAATCAACGATTCATGAATAAAAGAAGTATAAAAATAGCTGTACAAGGCAGTGAGGACTAAGGACCCAATGAAAAATTAATTCCTTCTCTAATTCTAGCTGCTAGAAATAGTTCCCTTAAGGGTATTTTCATACTTTGCTGTTTCTCTATTTAGAAGTCTCAGTTCCCTCTTCTATTAAATTTTGCAAGGGCTTCTATGAATTTTAACAACTAATAGCTGATCCTCATGGTTCTCACAACACTTGCAATTACATAAGTTGATGTCTCAACAGGAAGAACAGGTGTCACCTCCATTTTCCAAAAGAGAACAAATAAGACTGGAGAGACAGATGACTGCACTTTGTGAGTGGCACAGCTGGGCCTCAGACAAGGTGTGTCTGGCTTGGAATTCATCACACTAAGTCCCCATGCCAGGCAGTGTGATAGACAATACAAATGATCACCAACATCTGATTCTTCTCTACTTCTATGCAAACAGAGGACTATGCTTCCCTCAGAGTTGGACATGTGTTTACAATGGCTAGATAAAAGACCAATAAAATTAGAAAGGGGATTGATGTCATTTTTGCACCAAAGCATTTAATTCTTGGTGGTCAACTCATCAGCGCTCCTTCTTTCCCTGTTACAACTTCCAAGGCATAGAAGCAAGTTTTCATATGGAGGTGCCATAAGATCAAAGCAGGAATGATAAGACAACAAATGGAAGACATTTGCTCTGGTGAGCCACCTGGTCCTGTATCTGACTTTGCAGGAGCAAGAACTTAACGTGTACTGTGGGCAGACAAAAAACTTGGCAATTGTTTGTTATCACAGCATAACCTAGCCTACCCTAATCCTGACAGATTCCATATGGGACTTGTCTTCTCTCCATTACAGCTCAGGCTGGTGCTCTGAGATGCACATGAAACCATGCCCAGCTGTACTTACCTCTTCAAAATCAGCAATCTTCTTGGTATCTGGAACCTTCAGTTACCACATTTTAAACCATGGATACAGCAGAAGATACAGTCTAGAGGAGGAGAGTTGGGAAGGGTCAGATTCCTGCATGGCTGAAGGGAGAGAGCCCCTCAGGTGTAGTACATACTGTGGGATGGGTCCTGTATGAGTTTCTCATGATTGATTGCAGTAGCCTAATGAGATGAGGTCAAGATCATGATTCCAAGACCACTAAGAAAGGAAAAGATCAAAGTAGCAGATGAAGGTCAAGTAAGAGAGAAGGGTCAACCTGGCTGAAGCTGATTCAGCACCACAGACAGATCCCATGGGCCTATTCTGATTATTTTTCCCAGAAGCTCAGTCTTCTCAGTTAGCCCTGCCTTTGAAGTGTCCTTGTAGGTTCCAAATGCCCAATTCCTCCAAGTAAGAGATTGTCATGCCCAAGACCAGGAACCATGTCCTTATTCATCTAACACAATGCTCTCAACTTATTTTTCTCCATTTTTAAGGATTTTTTTTAATGTTTGTTTATTTTTGAGAGAGAGGGAGAGAGGTGCAGAGCATGAGTGGGGGAGGAGCAGAGAGAAAGGGAGACACAGAATCCAAAGCAGGCTCCAGGCTCTGAGCTGTGAGCACAGAGCCTGACATGGAGCTTGAACTGAAGAACTGCGAGATCATGACCTGAGCCGAAGTCGGCCGCTTAACTGACTGAGCCACCCAGGCACCCCTATTTTTCTCCATTTTATGTGATGAATGAGAATATTTATCTGGCATCCTGGGATAAATGCTTGGAGATGCTTCTGGCTAGAGGTGACAAACCTGTGAGCTCCAGCTATCCTATGCCTGCCTGATGGCCTAAGGGGGTCAGTATCCTACCACACTTGTAATATTCTCATGGGAAGTTCTGATCCAGTTATCCTTCCTTACCCTCTACTTGTCAGGGCCTTGGCTAGATCTTCTAGGTGACCTTTAGGCCAAGCTAGGTCTGGATCTTCCATCACTTGATTCTGGCTCCTTTGGATGCTCTTCCCAAATCTTACTGTGCTCATTAGCCAGGCCAGAGGTCTAGAAGACCAAGGCAAAGCACCTGGGACTGCCTACTCCCTCCTACACTCATTTATTCATTTGGCAAACATCAAGCACTTGCTATGTGTCAGGCTTAAAATTACCTCTGGGCATACAGTGGGAAACAAGATGAATATGGTCCTGCCCTCCCATAGCTGATAGTCCATTAGGGGAATTTATTAACCAGCACTTATAAGAAAGTCTAATTAGTATTATGATGGGCCATACACAGACACTATGGATTGCCTAGCTGAGAAAACTCACTTGGAGGATGGGTGAGTTCAGGGAGAACTTTTGAAAAGTTTTAGTCCCCTTTTGAACTATTCCTTAATATGTATCTGACTATATGTAACTGTGGGGATCTAATGGGTGGCATGAAGTATGGATTTCCCATGACTTTAAATTCCATAAACATTTTCCAGGCACTATGTTGGATGTTTATACCCTTGCATTACCTCACAACAACTTTGAAGGAAGGGTTTTGTTTTTCTAATTTTCTGTTCAGCTCAGAGAGGCCTCACAGCTAGTTTGCAATGGACTCAGAAGCTGGGCTCTTTCCCATGCTACACTGAGCCTATGGGAGTTCCGCTCGCCCTTTGTCCTGCTCCTGAGAACACACACCTCAGAATTCTGAGAGCTCGAGTCCTCCTGCCCTTGAACACTTCTGTGTAGAAGCAATAATTGTAGTTAGCTACAATTTTCTCAAGGTGTTTGATTGCTTCAAAGAAGTGTTCACTGCACATGTGAGCAATAATAGGACTGCTCTCACGGCCCCTCTATGTAAGAAGGTGGCAAATGTCCCTGCAACCCGTCACCAAGGATTTCCTTCTGCCAGGTGAAAGTGTCCTGTGGAACAGAACAGTGATCCTTACATCACTCCAGCCAGAGGCCCAGATAGTACCAGAGGCAGAGTGAAATCCCCAGAGACACACCCCTGTCCTGTCTTATTGTGAAGAAGATTTGGCTCTTCCTTATTGTGATTTTCACTTCAGACTTGATTGTTCTAGCTGTATTCTTGCCAGAGCTGCCCATCTTCCTCGATGTTTAAATATGAGATACTTACTTACCTCTTTTTTCTTATGGGCTACTATCAGGCAATGAGTCTCAAACTCGGACTACCAGTGTCCAGAGGAGCACCCACTGATGGACCTCAGCTAGTTTTACTGCATATAATGTGAAAACGTCTGTGCTTTCCTTGGAGGCAGAACTTCAGTTAGTCTTCTCTTCTCACGACTTCAGGCCTTTGCTCCCACTATTTTCTCAATCCGTGATGCCTTTTCTCTTGCTGACTGCCTGGCCAACATTAGCATGCTTTCCAGATCTCTGCTTTACCTCCTTTATGAGCCCCTTCCTGACCACACTCCTCTGCAAAGTAGAACTGATCTCCTTACTCTCTGAGTCTACTGTGTGCTGCACACACATCTATTATAGCATCCATGATGTTCTGTCACAGCTCATTCTTCACCGGGTGCAGGTTGGCCACTCAGCAAACACTTGTTGAATGAGCTCAGGTGTTTCTCTGGAAAAAGCCCTGAAGCCAGGCCTGGGCTTTGGTAAGTGCGTGAATTTGGCTAAATCACTGCACAGCCCTAAGTCTCATTTTTCTCTCCTCTAAAATGTACAAGTTGGAATTTATCAGGTTGGAGGCAACTTCCTGCTCTAAATTTCTATTTAGAAGGAAAAGTGGAAAGAAAACTGTGATGGTCTTTTGCAGTGTTGACTTGGCTAGTCTACAGCCCCTACTTACTCGAACACTAATCAAGGTATTGCTGTGAAGGTATTTTGTAGATGTGATTAATGTGATTAATGTCCATAATCAGTTGATTATCCTAGATAATAGGTGGGCCTGGTTCAATCAGTTGAAAAGAGCTAAAGTTTTCTTGAAAAAGTAACTCTGTCTGTGGACTCCATTATCAGCTCATGCCTGAGAACGCCAGCCTACCTTTTCTGATGTCCTACCCTACACATTTCCAACTTGCCTACACAGTCCTCACAGTTGTTTACACTAATTCCTTGCAATAACTTTATACATATCTTTATACTCATGGAAACTCCAGTCAAAACCCAAACTCTACTACTTATTAGCTGTGTGATCTTAGAAAAGATACTAAATGGCTCTGGGCCTCTGCTTTCTTATCTATAAAATGAGGATAATAACTACTTTATAGTTAATAATAAAAGCTATTCTTATTTGTGTGATTTGGAGCACTACAATGGCTGGTGCTTTCTATGTTTCAGCTTCTCTGAGAAGCACTTAACATATATGATCTCATTTAATCATCTATAAACCCTTATATGATTAAATGACATAATGCATGTAAATGGTGATAAACACAACCATACCATATACATTGAAGATGCTTAATAAGAGTTAATTCTGACTTTTCCTTTCCTTTACATACATTTTTTTATTTGAGAGCGAGCGAGCATGCAAGCGGGAGAAAGGGGCAGAGGGACAGAGAGAGAGAATCTTAAGCAGCCTCCACACTCAGCACAGAGCCCAACATGTGGCTTGATCCCACAACCCTGGGATCATGACCTCAGCTGAAATGAAGAATCAGACACTCAAGTGACTGAGCCACCCAGGTGCCCCTACATATATAATATTTCTAAATGGTAAGCTATCATAAGGCAAATCCATTCTTTGTATCCATTCTCATGAGGCTTCACAGTGATGGGACAGGGGATGAGGGTGGGAAGAGAGATATGAATTGGGCAATCGGTAAAAATAAATATGCTGTGATTGTATGGGATTGTTTTTTTTTTTTTACTCCACTGGTCTGTACCATTTAAAAGTTCTGGAAACAATGGTTTAGATTGTGTATATGACTTAAAGAAAACAAGGTATGGGATTAAAAGATAATTAACTTAGTTGAGCCACTCTCATCTCCAGATTGGTTTGCAGATACACCCCTCTGAACATTAAATTGTCTTGGAATTCTAGTACCTTCTGTATGAGGACTTATGAAGATGGTCTATATGCAGCAGACAGGAAGAGGAGTTATCCCCTCACTCCATGGAAAAAAATGAGGTGACCAGAAATGTCATGAAGTCAAATTAGAAATACCAGCCCTCTGGATTAATCATAGATTTGTTTCATACTCTTTAAAAAGCATTGTACATGAAACACTACCTGAACGCACAGAGCTGGATTAGGATTTGTGAAGGTATAGGTATATAGACATAGAAGTCCTTATGTGCTAGTAAGAAGTTTCCTGTGTTCTAGGAGCTCAATGCCATTTAATACAATACAATACGTGTTCATCCTGGCTCAGTTATTGAGCAGATACAGGCCTACTCACCATATCATCTCCATGGCTCAAGCACAGAGGAAGAGGAAGAAGCAAAGTCAGTAGTAAACGGGGCATTTGTGAGTGGGGGATAGAAGGTGCTTAGATGCATAGCCTCAGAAGGTAGTGCCTGGAATAGGGGTGGACTGATAAGTAGGTGCATAGGAGAAAATGTGTAAGCACAGAAGCAAAGGATTAGATGACCTCCCATGGATGCACGTTTCCATGCTAAGTTCCAGTTTCCATGTTGTGCTGGCTCTTATAGGTCTACAGTCCCTTATAATCGAACTTACTGATGTCCATTCCATCAGTATGCAGCCTCTGTTGTGCCATTTTCCCAAGCCAGACCTGACTGATGTGGAAATATATTTTTAAATTGTTTACTACAGAAAACAAACATATAGAAGTAGAGAGAATAGTATGATGGATGCATGTACCCATTCCCCAGCTTCAACAATTTTCAACTCATGACCAATCTTGTTTCATTTATATTCTCACATACTTCTTTCTCATTCCATGAATAATTTTGAAGAAAATTCCAGACAGCATATAATTTCATTCACAAATATTTCAGTATGTATCTCTAAAAGATAAGGACTCTAAAAAATAACTAATATATTTATCACATCTAAATATTCATGATTCCTTAATAACAGTAAGTATTCTGTCAATGAATCATCTTCTTGTTAATTTAGTGTTTGAGTCAGATTCCAACTAAGACCCATTCATTGTTGTTTAATTTTATATCTTACAAGTCTCCTTGACTCAGCAATACCCTCCCACCTCCTTCCCCCCCCCTTGCAATTATTTGTTGAAGAGAACAAGCTGCTCATCCTGTAGAGTTTCCCACAGCCTTGATTTTGCTGATTGCATCTGTTATGGTGTCATTTAACATGTTTCCTTGCCCTCTGTATTTCCTGTAATTTGGTAGTTATATCTAGGGATTTAATTAGACGCGTATCTTTTTTTTTTTTTTTTTTTTTTTTTTTTGGCTAGACATCTTTTAGTGGGCATTGGGTACTTCCTTTAGGAGGCATATAAGATTTGGCTATCTTTCTGTGATGTTAGCAGTGGTTGCTAATCATTGCCTAGATCCATTGATTAATAGTTGCAAACAGTGATTCTCTAGTTTTTTCTTTCCTCTCATAGACCATTTGCTATC
>JAQQST010001417.1:0-12668 GCA_028646485.1 Cryptoprocta ferox | reverse complement strand
CAATAAGATCGTTTCTCTTTGTGATTAATTGTTTCATGTACTTGGGTGCTCCCAAATTCGGCGCATAGATGTTTATAATTGTTAGCTCTTCCTGATGGAGAGACCCTGAATTATTATGTAATGTCCTTCTTCATCTTTTGTTACTGCCTTTACTTTAAAGTCCAGTTTGCCTGATATAAGTATGACTACTCCGGCTTTCTGTGGACTTCCAGTCGCATGATAGATATTTCTCCATCCCCTTACTTTCAATCTGAAGGTGTCTTCAGGTCTCAAATGAGTCTCTTGTAGACAGCAAATGGATGGGTTTTGTTTTTTTATCCATTCTGCTACCCTGTGTCATTTGATTGGGGCATTCAGTCCATTTACGTTCAGGGTTATTATTGAAAATGTAGGTTTTGGTTCATTGTGTTTTCTGTAGAGTTCATGTTTGTAGTGGTGTGTCTGGTACCTTGTATTCCTTGCAATATTTTCCTCATACAGTCCCTCTTAGGATTTCTTGTAGGGCTGCTTTGGTGGTGATGAATTCTTTCAATTTTTGTTTATTTGGGAACCCCTTTATCTCTCCTTCTATTTTGAATGACAGGCTCGCTGGATAAAGGATTCTTGGCTGCATATTTTTCCTGTTCATCACATTGTAGATTTCCTGCCATTCCTTTCTGGCCTGCCAAGTTTCATTAGAAAGTTCTGTAACCACTCTGATAGGTTTCCCTTTTTATGTTAGGCCCCTTTTATCCCTAGCTGCTTTCAGAATTCTCTCTGTGTCTTTATGTTTTGCCAGTTTCACTGTGATATGTCGTGCCTAAGGTCAATTCAATTTACGTCTTAGGGGGGTTCTATGGGCCTCTTGGATTTCAATATCCATTTCTTTCCTGACATCGGGATGTTTTCAGCTATAACTTGATCCAGCACCCCTTCATGACCTTTTTCTCTTTCTTCATCTTCAGGAATTCCTATGATACGGATATTGTTCCGTTTGATTGTATCACTCAGGTCTCGAATTCTCCTTTCGTGCTCCTGTATCAATTTCTCCTTTTTTTTGGGCTTCCTCTTTTGCTATAACTGTGTCTTCTAATTCACTTATTCTCCTCTCTGCCTCTTCAATCTATGTAGTTGCTGCCTCCATTTCATTATGCACCTCATTTATAGCTTTTTTAACTCGACACAGCTATTTTGAAGGTCCCTAGTCTGTGTATCAGTTGCCTCTTTGATGTTTTTTCTCAAGTCCAGCAATTAATTTTATGACAATTGTTCTAAATTCTTGTTCGGTTATGTTGCCTAAATCTGTTTTGAGCAGTTTTGTGGCTGTGATTTCTTCCTGGAGTTTCTTTAAAGGAGAGTCATTTCGTTTCGTCATTTTGGCTAGCTTTAAGTCTCTTGTCAGTTTTAAAAGCTCGTTATGCCCTGTGCACCTGTTAGTATTGCTCTATTGAAGGAGGCTCATTGACTGTCCAGGGCCTGTCGTTTCAGAAACTGTTCTTTTAATGGTGTTTCTCGGTTTCTCTTTGTTGTGCCTTTGATTATTTTACTTCCCTGGTCAGTGATATTTGGGAGTCTCCACCATGCACACTTTGGCTTGTTTCTTGAAGTAGCCCTGAAAAGGAATACAGACTAACATACAGGGAACAAAAGCATGCGAACGCTCAGACAAATCAAACAAACAAGCAAACCAAAAGGGGAAAAGAAGTAAAGAAAAGGAAAGGAAAGGAAGGAAAAGAGAGAGGTGAAGAAGAAAAAGAAGAAAAAGAAAAAGAAAAACTAAAACAAAGACAAAAACAAGGGAGGGACATTCACAGAAAAGGCTGTGGACAGTCTAAAAATGCATAACCAGCCAATAGGAGAGATAAGAATAAGAGAAGGGAAATATATTTGGATGGCAGGAGAAAAGAGGGGAAGCAAAGAAAAAAGGGAAAAAAAGAAAAAAAGGAAATTTAATGTGCAGATGGGTGTGATTTGACATAGATAGGTGGGTCTCAGGGGCTGCTATCCGATGCCCTGCCTTGGTGGTTTCGGGGAGAAGGATGGCGGCGCTTCAAGCTCTGCTGGAATCAAGCATTGCACGTCGCTCTTCTGAGTCCAATCTCCCTGTTCTGTGGGCAAGCAAAACTGTATCCTCCAAGCTCCGCCTCACTTCCAAGTCCTAGCAGTTTAACACTACCACCCGCGATGAGATGCGTTCTCGCTGGCGGAGCTCTCCCAACCGGGATCGTGCAGGGGGCGGGGCCGCCTTTCAGGGTGCCACTTGAAAAGGGCGCTGCTGCTGCCGGGGTTGTGCAGGCTGTGGGGGCTACCCTTCCCCGTGCCAGGTGGAACAGGCACTGCCACCGCCGCGGTGCCCAAGGAAGAATTTGCCAGCCGGATGGGGTGGATTTCTCCCTCCACGCCTGGCAGTTATATATGGGGAGACTGAGACGGGCAAGCTTTTCCTCCCTTAGAGATGGTTCTATGTGCGTTTTCCATCTCTCTTTCTCTTCCCCTTGTCTCTCCAGGGCACAGCGCACTCTCCCTGTGTTGGGTTGGGGCCTCATCCCCCTGCACCTCCGGGGCCCGCCCGTCCCCCAATTTCCAGTTCACAATCACTCACTCAGGCATCTTTGAGGTTGTCTTCTTTCTGGCGTCTGTTTCTTCTTTTCCCCCACTTGCAACTCAGCGTATTCTCCCTTCAGTCCTTCTCAGTTCAGTCAATGCGGGCGAGTGCAGATTACAGAGCTCCCCATTTCTCTGCCATCTTAGGAAGTCCCCCTATGTCATTCACATTTTGCAAAACTGAACTGTCCCTGGGGTACTTTGGAAAGGGCTACTGCCTGAAGTTTCCTTTTTTCCACACCAGATTGTCCACCACTTTATCAGCAAATTATTTTCAATTAATTTGATAAGCATTAATAGAAATAAGAAGAAAAGCCTGTCTGAAAGAACATGAAATTCAATCCAATTTCACATTTAATGAGCAACTACAATGCTTCACCAATGAGCAGCAATGAGATACCATAGTGGTAAGTATTGAGGATCCATAATGAAAAAGACATAATTCCTACCTATGAGAATCATAATCTCAAGGTGGAAGGAGAAATCAGACTACCGATTGCATATGTAAAGTATGTATATGGAACTAGATAAGAGAGAGAGGAGAGAGAGAGAGAGATGATTGGCTTGTCCACTAATCAATTTAGTGAGCAAAGCCCTACCACTGGCATGATAATGGAAGAGAGGAAATTTCAGTTTCCTCAATCTCAGTTCCCACTTACCTGTCACAGTATGACTATCTCCCTGCGCTGCCTGTGAATCTCAGGATTAAGGTTTTTTTTATTTTATACAACTTGGTCCCTATATGCAAGGCAACTCTCTTACCTAACTATTCAGCCTAAATAAGGGATAACCTTCTGAAGAAATGTATTTTTAATGTTAATTTGAAACTATGTGAGTTTTTTTCTTATATTTGAGAACCTCTTTCCCCCATGTAAGTTATTATTTCATTGTATAACTAAGTAGGAATGTGATAATAAAGGAACACATAGAGCTTTTTTTTCAGGTGTGGGGGCAAGAAAACCTTCAGAGAAGATATGCCCTATAAAAGAAACATCTCAAGAGCTTGATAAAAATAAAACATATTATAGGTGTAGGGGAGAAAAAATTTCCTCTACCTTCTTAGGATCCCTAGCTGGACCCAGAAATTAAACTGACAAAGACATATTAACAGGAGAAAAGTATACACATTATTTAAGTTTTATGTGACAGAAGAGCCTTTATAAGGATCTTCACAGTTAATTGTGAGCAGTTTTATATTAAATTTGATGAAGAGTAAAAAGTCATGGAAAAATATGATAAGACAAAAGGGTATGAACTAAGTGTAGTAAACTGAGGGAAACGTGGCAAGGCCTGTTTGTTCAGCATCCTCTCAGAGTCCCTCTATCTTCAGAGATAAGGATGCTTCTTTCCTCCAGGTACAGAGAAGATACTTCTCAAATGAGACTCCTATCACTTGCTGCAGGGGTGGTCAGAGTTCTTGTTATACCTGCCATTTTTCAAATTCCTTCAGCTTAAACTATTCAATATACCAAGGTGCCATATTTTGGGGGAGCATATTATGAACCCCGTCATTGGCAAAGTGAGTAGTCTACTGTTATGTAAAAGTATAAAGCATCAAATGCATGACAAGTTTAAAGAATGTAAGTAGACTGAGATAGTGAATAAATAATTTGAAGGGAGTTCTGAGAGGTAAGGCTGAAAAGCTAGGTAGTATTAGATTGTGATGGTCCTTGAATGCCATGTTTACAAAGTACACACTCTGCCTTATAGGTGGTGGCAGTCGTCAAGGACTTTTAAGCAGTGGAGTGATATTACCATATTTCCATTTTAGAAAAGTAATCCTTAGCTTCCACCTCATGCCTCTGGCCTGGCAGAAGCTCTTTCTCACAAGAAAGAAAACCAAAAGAAGAGAGTATCTTGTGGGAACAGTGAAAATACAGCTACCAGGGACTTCAAAGACCAAAAAGGATACAGGTGAGCATAGGACCACTCAGATATTTTTATCACACTTCCTGGGGCAGGGGATAGCAGTGATGTTGATATTTGAACACTTATGTGAAAGGATGAGACATTTTTGGGGGCAGACACAGTAGGAAAAAGCTGCTAAAACCTAAAGCTAGACCATAGATTAGCAAAGCTGGAAGGGGTCCTAGTGATCATGTAGTTCAAAGGAAGACAAATTATGCCTGCAAGGCAAATCCAGACTATATTTTTAAATGGCCTTTCAGTTAAGAATGATTTTTACATTTTAAAAGTGTTGTAAAAGGATAAAAAAAGAAAAAATATGTGACTAAGAATGTGGCTCACAATGCATAACATGCTTTCTACTTAGTCCTTTACAGAAAATGTTTTCCACAGTCCAATTTAACCTCTTCATCTATGGGAGAAACAGGCCTATTTACTCATCATATGCATACATATTTATACCTCTGAAAGTTCATCCTTATGACACTGAACTAATTTTATTTACAAAGTATTTAAGTTAATTTTTTTGAGGGAATCAGGGAGCACCAAATTTGAATGCCCTTGCAAGTCAGGCATGTTCCATAGTACATATTAGAAATTGATACATTTTTGTCACATACCACAACACTACCCCTATCCTTTTCCTATTCTTTGCTAGTGGTGTCTTAAAATACTCTTGGGAAATAATTCATCTTCACTATAGTTTGGTTGGAATTTATTCCATCCAAGCCCCAGGGACAGGGACATGTTCTTGGCATAAGCCAATCAGGGAATCCATCCCATGCTTCTGTTCATAGCGGCAGACAGAGGATCTAGTTCAAAGTACTGATTATCAGTCTCATTACTTTATGTTAACATTTTTAGAAACAAGAATAATTACCTTTTTTATGGTGTATTTAAACATAAAAGAAAAACCCTGGAAAATATAGCATCTTGACACAATCAAAACAAGAATGAAATCAACGGGAAAGAGAAGAAGATTGAGAAATTGAAAGACAGTCAAGTGACATTTTTTGGAACTTCTGGATCAAGCTGTAGTTGAAGCCTAAGGTTCTGGACTTTTGATTAGGTAAACAAATAAATTACTTTTTGATTAAGTTGGTTTGACCTTGGTTTCCTGTTATTTATAACCAAAAGTGTCAAACTAAGTGATTAGTAATTAGTGATTGACTTATGAATAATTTATGTTTGTTGTTGTGCTACAGTCACAGAGTTGAATAGTTGTGATAGAGATTGTATGGCCTACAAAGGCTAAAATATTTATAATTTGGATCTTTACAGAAAAAAATTACTGACTTCTGGTCTAAATAAAATGGGTGACTACCAAGAGTTCTTTTTGTTTAAGTTTCTTCCTATTGGTCTCCTAAGGAGGTGGTGATAGGTTCATTGAAATTTATGGTTCTATCTAAGACTAGAGATTGAAATATAGACAGGGAGAGAGTGGTAAGGGATCACTTCTAACCACTAGGCAATGATTCAGTGGATGAGGAATTTATTCACTATAGGTAGGAGAAATTGTCCATTAAGAAGATAGAATTTTGAATAGGTTGTTAAATATCATCAGGTGACATGTTTTCTGACCTAAACCCAGATAACCTAGTTTATATTTCCAACTGTAGAGTAAGGGAATAAAGAGGGGGCACTAACATTTATTCATTCTCTACAATATGTTAGATACTCTGTTAGGTTTTATTCTTATATTATGTTTGATTCATCCTCAAGTCAATCATATGAGCTAAGTCATATTATTTTCCCCACCTTTATGATGAGAAAATTAAGATTTTCCCTTGATCTACTCAGCTAGTAAGTGCCAGAGATGAGATTTGAACACAAATCAATTGAGTTCACAAATTTAAGCTCTTCCTTCCTGCTATATCACGAGGTGGAAGAACGTGAAAGTGCAATACAAACAAAAGAATTCTAAAAGTATTCTAAAAGCATAATTCTAAAAGTAAGAAACTGAGTTAGACTGGTCTATTTGGGAGCTTTACTAAATAAGAATTATAAACTAATGGAAGAGAGTTCATCTCCAATAAGAAGTAGCAGTTTTGATAGTGAAAGGGAGCACTATAAAGAATTATGCTGGGTCAACAGAATTAGTTCGAGAGGGTCTTGAGCTAACCAGGATTTATGGTGACCCCAATTAGTAGTAACAAAGGCTATATGATTATGGGAGGAGTCATGAAAATGAGGCAATGACAAATGACCCCAATATATTAAGGTCAGCTAACAACACTGGAGCAGAGGCTGCTTTGGGATGAAGCAGATAAATGAGCCCTAGCAGATACTCAGGACAATTATAGTGCTGATCTCTGAGAAGGCATAAGCCACCAAGGGGCTTTGCTAAGTAGTAAAGGAAGGACTCAAAAGGAGGGGTTCTGGCAAATTTTACAGAGCTCAGAATCAGATATTACTGTCATTGTAACTCAAGCCACCCCTTCATAAGAGACCCCCATTTAAGGAAATGCAGGTTAAACATACCAACACGAATACTCCTTTCCTTCTATTTTCAAGAAGGATGATGAAAGAGACCAGTATAGGTTTCCAGCTCTAAGCTACTTTGCAGGTAGCTATTGTGTGGATCCCTCTGAGACACACCTGATAGAGCTTCTCTGAAGGAATAGTTGAATATCAACAATTTGCCATTCTTCTAGTCCAGACCCACTTGCCAGTCTGTTCCAGTTCTGTGCCTTTAAATTGAATTACAGGCCTCACCACCATCTCAAATGGTTTTCCAAGGTAAACAAAAACAGGGTTTTTATTTAGCTTTTCCTTATTGCTTTTACTTCTTTTTTCTTCCTCTATCTTTAGCCTCTTCCCCTGTTCTTGTCCTGCCATCTGTTCTCTGATATGACTGATTTATGAGGGGTGCCATTTTGAAGGTGAGTAAATGAGTTTTTCTATTTTTCCAATAATGATTTCATAATCAAATTAGACAGCAACAGGGGCGCCTGGGTGGCTCAGTTGGTTAACCTCCAACTTCGGCTCAGGTCATGATCTAGCGGTTTGTGGGTTCGAGCCCCGCATCAGGCTCTGTGCTGACAGCTAGCTCAGAGCCTGAGGCCTGTCTTCAGATTCTGTGTCTCCCTCTCTCTCTGACCCTCCCCTGCTCACGCTCTCTCTCTCTCTCTCTCTCTCTCTCTGTCTCTCTCTCAAAAATAAATAAAACATTAAAAAAGTTAGACAGCAACAGGAATAAAGGCATTCCTTTCACCTTTGTGTTTCCTATCCACAACCCAGGATTTTTTTGTATCTGTAAACATTTCTTGTGCTATCAAAAACATAATAAATTGTAGAACTTGACAGACACACATTTATTGGTAAACACCACTTTGAAAGAATGTGTCTCTAGAGAATTAGTCTTGACAGTGTTTTTAACCAACATGTATTGAAACACTAGTACAAACATCATTCGATGAGAGCAAAGCTCTGTCGGTGGATTGTGTTGATTCTGCACACCCTTTCACCCTATATGCCCAAACATCATTTAGTTATTCATCTCAAGATTCACCAGCCTGTGCACTGCTTCTCTGAGGGATGCAAGATAGTATTTTATATTTTGCCAACATCTTTAATAATGCACAGATTCGATAGGATTTTACCCCTAGACTCCACAACATGCGATTTAAATGTGACAATGCTATTATGTTATAGTTTATCTTGAAAAACCACATACCTCTGGCTAGACAAGACAGGCACTCTGGTACCAAGGGTATTTGGGAGTTTCTTTCAAGCATAATATCAGGAGATATTATAGGAAGAAAGTAAAATGCCACAGCTGAAAAGGATAGGAATTCAGACCTCTAAGCAAACAAAATTGTTTGTTCTTTACTACTTAACAACATTTTAAAAGAACACACTGAAAAACAGCCAGAGCAGACACACAGGAAACTTCTTCATATGCAACATAAAGGATGACCAAGAGAAAATCACAATTATGCAACTAACATATGCCTTAAAGTAGAAGGGAATAAAATGCAGCTAAACTTGATAAAACACATTGTGTTGGCTTTTTTTCTCAATGGAATCACAGAGATATCTGTTTCATAAGCACTTCCCCTCCCTTTACTTTACCGTGCCTTAGTAATGTGCAGTAAGGGAATTGTGTCCATTAATGAAGTTCCTATTTCCAATCAAATTGTGTTTCCTAGATTACTGATTCCTCCTAGTTTTCTCTAATTATGTGGCATCTATGCTGCTTAGCAATTAGTTCTAACAGCCTCAGAATGGTTTGCAAGTTCACCTGGCCTGAAGGGTGGAGTTAGAGTGCCTGATGCTGTCAGTATTTTTGTCTACATGCCAAATTAAACAAAACTGAAAGCTTTGTATTATTACTTTGGAGAAACGACTTTGTGATATAGTATACTCAATGCCTGAAAAAATTTAAACATATTATTACCTACAATAACCTGTGCTTATCAAAATCTAGATATTAGGGGGGAAATGAGCAAAAACACGTGAATTTAAATGATTTAAAGTGTCCAAGAAAGAATCCTATTTAGCTGTCTCTGATTTAATAGTTCAGTAGGTGATGACATCTTCCTATCCAATAAACATCAGATATATTCCTGTTAGATGATAATTTCCCAAATAACTTGAACCATCACTACTATTTTTAATGATGCATACATAATTTAAGGAATATTTTTAAAAGAAAGTCAATAAATCTTTTGATAACAGAAAAGTATATTGTGGTAAAATTAACAACTTTTTGTACGTGGAGAATCTAATTTTAACTGTGACCTTTCACCACCACTCATCTTAGCCTCTGGTTGTTACTTTCTATCAGTATGTTTAAGTGGTTTGATATTGCAAAAGCATATATTTAAATGTGCTAGGGACCTTGTTAAATGTTATTCTCAGTTAATTGCAGTGATTTGGGTAAACAACAACAAATACAAAAAACAAAAGTCTAAAGCCAAAAACATTTTCTCATTTCTTAGAGCCTTGTTTGATAATGATGCTTTCAAAACTTATGAAACTGTCAGAAATTGTTATGTTTTACTATACATGTGTTAAATTGTAATTTAAAAAATATGGAATTACTTTGGTCTTTTTTATTTTGCCTAGTATGAAGAAATAAATACATTATTTGAATATAGGAAATGATATTTGCAAAGTCAAGGGGAAATAAACTTCTATAGACTCTCTAGAGGGCACCTTTGTTTTCTATGGTTAAACTTTCATTATGTCAAGGCCCTATGTGAAAACTGAAACATTCTGCCAAGTTCAGGAACTTCTTTTATATTCCACCCGTCAGTTTCAGAACATGTAATTGGAAGTCAGATTTTGTATGGTTACATTCAGTTATGCTGTGTATATGGGAATGGTTTCCTGAGTACATAAAAATGTCTAGATATTGCTCAATATCTTCAGCTTTCATTGGAGGTTTGGTATCACATAGCTCTAGCATGATTCTAAATAGATTCTACTTTAGATCTTTATTTAAACAGTAACCTCTAAAATTTGAAAAAACATAGTAGCTTAACTTAACATATCGCCTCATCAATTTACTTCCAAACAAGTTTTGGATGTTAGTGATACAATTTATCTGAAATTTGTGATTCTTATTTCTCAACAGTGCTTCAAAGACAATCCTGGATAATCCACTTCACATTTAACATCTGAAGAGGCTAAGGCTCAAAACGGTACATTTGCTAGATTCACTGGTCATTCAAATGACTATTCTGCAGTAAAAGATAAAGAAAGAAAAAAGAAAAAAACACACCCGAATAGAATTATAATTCTTTTATGCAATCAATAGTTATCAATTGATTGCTTACAATTGGTAAAACACTATGATAATCGTGCATGATACAGGGAAGCAGAATACACTCTTAGTTCTTAAAACTCTGTTTGATAATGATTTCTTCAAATTCCTTAGGGTGTCACAAACATTTGTTTTATCATACTTGTATAAAGTTACTGTTTCTAGAAGCAAACAGTATATGTAAGTTAAATACATTTATAAATAATAGTATATTAACATTTTAAAGTAAGAGGTGAATAAATGCAAACGGAAGGTTCAAGAATTAAGTAAATAAGAACTTAGTCTTTAAGAGCATTCTCTAAGCTTCTGTTCCACAGGTCTGCTATGAAGCTTCATCTCAAGAAAACTTAACTGGGATACCTCCCAATCTTCCTCATATGACAAAGGTACTCAACAATACAAATGTTGGCTATAATAATAATGATTTATTTATCTACAATCTTGTAAATTACCTGTGATTTTAGACTCTTATGTTTTTTTGTTTCCCTTGCTACCTGAATTGTAAAATGCTACTATTTCATTTCTCTTCCTCCCTCTCTCCCTTTGTCCCTTTCCGTCTCTCTCTGTCTCTCTCTCTTTCTGTCTCTCTGTCTCTCTTTTTATGTCTCTCTTCTCTGTCTCTGTCTCTCTCTCTCACACACACACACACACACAGCACTTTCAACTTGTGTTTTTCTTTTTGTTCCCCTTCAAAGCAACTTACTTTTTGGACATCTCATTTAAATATCATAACTTATTCTCAATCCTTAATGTCTTTTTTTAATCTTTGGCAACATTACATTACAGAGACCTCAGCCTCTCATTTCCACTCAAACTTGGATGCATAATATGAGTTTTGTGATCTACATCAATTCATTGCTTCTCATTTTCAATTGTGCTCATGTAACTTCTTATTCACCAATTGTTTGCCTATTTTTATTTCCTCTAGTGTACCTAACCTTATTTCTAGGTTTTAGCCATTTTAGAACATTTTACTGCAGATTCCTGTCTCATACATGTACCAGAATAAAAGGGAATCATCTATTCTTTCTTTGATCATAAACAATAAAGTCCTGGTGTGATAAATTGTATTTTTGTCAACAATATTTTGGCCTCACCTGTAAGAGCCCTCCATGAGGGAGTTCTACTGATACAAGGATTGACCAGGTGATTTGCTTTGGACAATAAAATATAAGTGTCTTTCAAGCAGATGCTTTAGGAGCCAACTTGTGTCATTCTTTTTTATTTTTTTAAGTTATTATTTTTTTTCGATCTTGCTTCTTAAGTTAAATTTTAGTTAGTTAACATACAGTGCAATATTGGTTTCAGGAGTAGAATTCAGTGATTCATTACTTACATACAATACCCAGTGCTCATCACAAGTGCCCTCATCAATACTCATCTTCTATCTAGCCCATCTTCCACCCACCTCCCTCCATCAACCCTGTTTGTTCTCTATCATTAAGAGTCTCTTGTGGTTTGTTTCCTTCTCTTCCCTTTTTTTAAACATGTGCAATTCTATTCTTATATTCTCTCTTTACCATGTGATCTAAACTGTCCCAGAAAGGGACTGATCTACTAATCTCAGTCCCAGAGTAAATACGTCATGGACCATAGCTGCAGCTGACCATCAGCAGATCTGTAGTTTGAATGAGAAAATAAATCTTCATTGTGGTAAGCCAGTAAGGTTTTGTGATTGTTTGTTACTGTAATATAATGTAACCTAAACTGACTGATATGCTTGGTAGCTATGCTTACTATCTGTAGTTTCTGTGGCATCATGAACCTAAAAGTGAACAAAATGCATGCCATATTACCTGCTCCTTCTCCTGATGTCCAACTTTCTGTCTCTATTGTCATCCAAGTGTGAAATCTTAATATATTTTTCTTCCATGTGTGCACTCACTATTCCTTTATTAACTATAATTCTGTAGCAATAAACTTTTTAAAGACATATGGTCTAATTTTAAATTCTGCTCAGGTCTCTAGACACTCTCCCTTTCTAAGAAGTAGTAGCTCTTGACACGGGTTAAAGCCTCACAATTAGAAAAACAACAGCTCACATAAAGTAAGCACAGAAAGGACAAAGTACCATTCTAAGCACATTACCTGTTTAATGATAACAATGACACAAAGTTTGGTATACTATTATAGTCCCCATTTTAAAGATGGAGAAACAAAGGCAGAGAGAGTTTTAAATATTGTTTCCAAAGTCAGGAACAACCCTTTTTGCAGATACCATATGTTTGCACTCATAGGTCTAACAGGAGAAACCCAACAGAGGACCATGGGGAGGGGAAGGAGGAAAAAGAGTTAGGGAGAGGGAGGGAGACAAAACACGAGAGACTCTTGAATACTGAAAACAAACTGAGGGGGGAAGGGGAAGGGGGAAAGGTAAAGGGGGGTGATGGTCTTGGTGGAGGTCACTTGT
>JAQQST010001416.1:0-12669 GCA_028646485.1 Cryptoprocta ferox | reverse complement strand
TCAGCACTTCTGTATCCCTTGGGTAAATCCCCAGTAGTGCTATTGCTGGGTCATAGGGGAGTTTTATTGATATTTTTTTGAGAAACCTCCACACTGTTTTCCAGAGCGGCTGTACCAGTTCACATTCCCACCAACAGTGTAGGAGGGTACCCGTTTCTCCACATCCTCTCGAGCATCTATAGTCTCTTGAGTTGTTCATTTTAGCCACTCTGACTGGCGTGAGATGGTATCTCAGTGTGGTTTTGATTTGTATTTCCCTGATGATGAGTGATGCTGAGCATCGTTTCATGTGTTTGTTGGCCATCTGGATGTCCTCTTTGGAGAAGTGTCTCTTCATGTCTTCTGCCCATTTCTTCACTGGATTATTTGTTTTTCGGGTGTGGAGTTTGGTGAGTACTTTGTAGATTTTGGATACTAGCCCTTTATCCGATATGTCATTTGCAACTATCTTTTCCCATTCTGTCGGTTGCCTATTAGTTTTTTCAATTGTTCCTTTGCAGTGCAGAAGCTTTTTATCTTGATGAGGTCCGGGTCTCTATGTTTTATGTTAGGTTGTCTTGGTAGGTTGTCATTTTTGCTTTTATCGAGTTCAGTTAGAAATTATATTTTCAAATTGATTCTTGCTCATATATAGAGAAATACTTAATTTGGGTAGGCTTATCATGAATCTGGTCATTCAGAGTATTTGTTTCTTTTAATCAAATAGATAAATTACCTGCCCTCAAGATAGTAAGGAAAATTATTTATTTTAGGAGACTTTAGCTTTTTGATAAAAGTTAAGCTTATCTCGTAAAAGCTGGTTAATAGTAGCAGTCAACCTCTTTTAAAGGTGAACTTTTTTTGATAAAATGCTTAATGTATGGGAGGATTAAGAAAGAGGATTGTTTTTGAATAATTTCTTCATGGGAGAATAAGTAATTAATTTCACATTTTCCCCAAAATACATGAAATCAGTGACCTTCTCTCCTGAGCCTATTTTAAACCTTTGTTTCTTTCTGACTTCTATTTTCTTGTCTCTATATTTTTATGATCTCTTCTTCCATTTTTAGTCTGATATGCTAGTGGAGGGCAGAGATTCACTCTCTTTTTAGGCTCTTTGAAGCCCAGAGGAGAGAGGGATTAAGGATATTTGTAGTCTGTGGTAGCATTGATAGAAGCCATTGGAAAAAATACCAAAGCTTTGTTGTTTCTCCTAGAAATTAAAAAAAAATTTTTTTTAATGTTTATTTATTTTTGAGAGAGGGAGACAAGAGTGTGAGTGGGGCAGGGTCAGAGAGAGAGGGAAACACAGAATCTGAAGCAGGCTCCAGGCTCTGAGCTGTCTGCACAGAGCCTGATGTGGGGCACAAACTCATGAACCAAGAGATCATGACCTGAGCTGAAGTCGGACACTCAACCCCACTGAGCCACCCAAGTGCCCCACTTCTCCTAGAAATTTTGATATGTAGGATGAGACGTCACCTACTGGCACCTGATCTGCTTTTTCTATTCATTCATAAAATGAAGGCACTGAAGTACAATAGAAAGACAATTGGACTAGAAGATAACTTTTGCCTTCTAGGAGGTATATAAT
Source organism: Cryptoprocta ferox (assembly GCA_028646485.1). NCBI lineage: Eukaryota > Metazoa > Chordata > Mammalia > Carnivora > Eupleridae > Cryptoprocta > Cryptoprocta ferox. The sequence goes on along the minus strand of JAQQST010001416.1, from coordinate 11,096 downwards.
TACAAAATTGCTGATTTTTCCTTTTATTTGTTTAAAAAATTTTTAAGTTTATTTATTTATTTTGAGAGAGAGGCCGTGTGAGTGGGGGAGGGGCAGAGAGAGAGAGGGAGAGAGAGAATCCCAAGCAGGCTCTGTGCTGCCTGTGCAGAGCCACATGTGGGGTTCGAACTCACAAAACCATGAGATCATGACCTGAGCTGAAACTAAAAGTTGGATGCTTAACTGACTGAGCTACCCTGGTGCCCCTCTTTTATTCATTTTATATAAACTCACCCTGTCTTAAGAGGTTCTTATGAAAAATTTGCATTGGATAAACTTATGGTTGCTTTCAAAATTGTGTATTAATTTCCCAACTTCTTTTTTCCAGTCTGTGTTTTTGTTTTTCACTCTTCCTCCCACACTTACTGGTCTTGTTATGAAATTTATGCATTTTTCTTTCTTTTTTAAAAATTTTTTAAATGTTTATTTATTTTTGAGAGAGAGAATGACCTGTGGTGGGGGGGGCAGAGCAGAGAGAGAGGGAGACAAAAGGTCCGACATGGCCTCTGTGCTGAGAGCAGAGAGCCCGAAGTGGGGCTCAAACCCATGAACTGTGAGATCATGACCTGAGCCAGTCAGATGCTTAACTGGTTGACTGAGCCTCCCAGGTGCCCCTGTGGATTTTTCTTGCTGTGTGGCACTGCTGAATTTCAGCCCAGAGGATTGCAGAGCTTTGCATCCTGAAGTTAAATATTACTCGCATTTAGTTGCTATAAGTTTCTGTTAAATTGCTATTTACTGTTATTTTGATTCTTCTTCTAATTTTAAAAGATTTCAAAACTATATATATGAAGTTATGAAACTATTGTTATTGTATACTTTGGCTATTTTGTCTTTATAATTCATTTTTCTTTAAGATAAGGAATTAAATAAAAGGATTAACCACACAATTTTATTTTCAGTTGTATTTGTGGGTTACCTAGAATGCAGGCACAGAAAACTTCTTTCAACAGGCTGAAAAAATAAGGAAATTTATTATTAAAATGAAACTTGTAGGCTAAGGCAGGGCTAACTGGTTAAACTGGCTTTGTCCATTGACTGTGACTCCATTCTCATCTTGGCCTTCTTCTGTGTGTTGGCTTTCTATTTAAGTTAGCTTTCTCCTCAAGGTGACTTCCATTGTAGTGGCAAAATGGCTGTAGATGACCCAGGCTTCACATTCTCAAAAAGAGGGTGTCTCTTCAAATCACTTTCTTACCAGTGCAAGACAGTATTATTTTCAGGAACCCTCTTCTTGTGTCTCATTGGCCTAAATTAAGTTGTATATTTTATTCTAAAGCCAAATTTGGGGGAATGCCTTGAGTTTAACCTGAGTTTCTGAATCATCATTGTTGCAAAGGGAATGGGATTACCTTCAGATCACTTGGGTTTCTCATGGGAGCTGGGAGAGAGGGCAGCTTTCCTGAAGCATACTGGCTTTGTGGGTAAATAATTGGTCTTTTCTAAATTATATATATGGTATTGTAAAAAGGGTGCAGGATGGAATAGATGGTGGGTAGGCAGTCATCAAAGTACACTTGATAATGAGTCCTATAAAATTTCATCTTAGGTCATGTGAAGTAACAGTGATAAATATAAAAGGAAAAATAGGCAGCCTAAGCAAGTTTTAAATAGATTTACTCGAAAACTTTCTCTGCAGTTTCTTCCATTTTTTAATGGTTGATTTCAGCTGACTGGCTGTAGCTACTTACAGAACAGAGGAAATTCATTAAAAATAATGAATTATTCAGTTGGATAGTGAAATTCAGTTAGGAAGCACTTTACTGAGCTATGGATTCAGTTCGGGTCAAGTCTTGTTCCTGGTTTATGGGCAGTGGGACTTCTCACGATGACACAGCATAGAGTGAGGCTTTATCCTATCCCTTGTTGCCAGTGTTTTAGTGGCTTTTTATTATATTTATTGACTGGTTTCATTTACATTTTATTTCAACTGCCTTTATTAATACAAATTTTTATTTATACTTTATTAATATGAATCATGTTATATAATATTTGACAGTTACAAAAATTTGGTGGGTATCTATAATAAAGAAATAGGTCTCTCAAAAAAACATTCTATTTTTAAAATTTCGGTAACTTACTATAGCCAAACCAAATGCTAATAGGTGGTTTTATTTAGCTTTTCTAGTTTGCTTGCCTGGGTTATTTGGGAGGAAATTAAGATTAGCAGAAGTCTAGCAGTAGATTAATGAAAGTCTTGAAAGCCTCTTTAATTAGGGATTTAATGAGGGCTTTGTCATGGATTCTTTGGTTTCTCTTGTTTTCCTCTACCCTCTCCTATTCCTAGTAGTACATTAAAAAGTAGAAAGAATTCTCAATAAGGGTACAGAAGAATACCTTATAAATTATATCTTCTAAAATGAATTATAGATTGGGTATATGGTATATACGTGTGTATGTATATATATGTATAATTGGGTATATGATATATATGTGTGTATGTATATATATCTATAAACTAGTTGCTAGAATATTGGTAAGTATAGATACACTCAAAGGGTGAGGTGACAATTTTTAGAAAATATGTAACATAATAAAAAGAAATCAAACCCAAAAATTTTTAATGTTTGTTTATTTTTGAGAGAGAGAGAGCACACACAGGTGTGACACAAGTGCAAGTCAGGGAGGAGCAGACAGAGAGAATCCCAAGCAGGCTCCGTCCTGTCAGTGTAGAGCCCTGAGGTGGGGCTCGATCTCATGAACCATGAGATCATGACCTAAACCAAAATCAAGAGTCAGATGCTTAACCGACTAAGCCACCCAGGCACCCCTAAATCTAGAATTTTTTTTAATTGAAGTACAGTTGATAATATAATATTATTAGTTTCAGGTGTACAACATAGTGAGTCAATATTTATAGTTGGCCCTTGAGCAGTATGGGTTTGAGTGGAGTGTATCCACTTGCACATGAATTTTTTTTATAAATATATACAATATCATAAATTTATTTCCCTTATGATTGTTTTCTTTTTTCTCTTTCTTTCTTTCTTTCTTTCTTTTCTTTCAGAGAAAGAGTGTGCACAAGAGTGAATTGGGAGGGGGAGGGGGAGAAGGAGAGAGAGAATCTCAAGCAGGGAGCCCAATGCAGGGCTTGATCTCAGAACTGTGAGATCATGACCTGGACTGAAATCAAGAGTTGGATGCTCAACCAAATGAACCCCACCTTATTAGTTTTCTAATTAAATTTTCTTTTTTCTAGGCAACTTTATACATATAGAAAATATTTGTTAATTGTTTATAGTATAGGCTATTAGTAGTTAAGTTTTGGGGGAGTGAAAAATTATACATGGATTTTTGACTATATGGTAGGTTGGTGTCCATAACCTTCATGTTGTTCAAGGGTCAGCTATATACACATTATGAAATGTTCACCATGGCAAGTGTAGTTACCATCTGTCACCATACAGAGTTATTCTAATATTATTAACTATATTCCCTATACTGTGCTTTTTATCCTTGTGACTTATTTATTTTATTTTTGGAAGTTTGTACTTCTTAATCCCCTTTATCCATTTTGGCTGTTCCTCAACACCCCTCCCCTCTGGCAACTACCACTTTGCTTTTTGTATTTATGAGTCTTGTTTCTGTTTTGTTGGATTTTTTTTTTTGTATGTTTGGTCTTTTGTTTTTGTTTTTCAGATTTCATATGTAAGTGAAAACATATGGGATTTGTCTGTCTTTGAATTATTTCACTAAGCAAAATACCCTCCAGAGCAATCCATGGTGTTGCAAATGGCAAGATTTCATTCTTTTTTTTTATGGCTGAGTAGTATTCCATTGCACACCAGATCTTCCTTGTCCCTTCATCCATAGATGGACACTTAGGTTTCTTCCCTATCTTGGCTATTGTATATAACACTGCGATAAGCATAGGAGTGCATCCTTTTGAATTAGTGTTTTTATTTTCTTTGCATAAATACCCAGTCATGAAATTCCTGGATTGCATGGGTATGGTATTACTATTTTTAATTTTTTAAGGTACCTCTATACTGTTTTCTATATTGGCTACATGTATAATTTACATTCCCACCAACAGTGCCCAAGAGTTCCCTTTTCATCATATTCTTAGCAACACTTGTTATTTCTTGTCTTTTTGATACTAGCCATTCTGACGTACATGAGGTGATATCTCATTGTGGTTTTGATTTGCGTTTCCCTCATGATGAGTGATGTTGAGCATCTTTCGTGTGTCTGTTGGCCATCTGTATGTCTTCTCTGGAAAAATGTCTGTTTAGATCCTTTGCCCATTTTTAAAATCAGATTGGCTTTTTGGTGCTGAATTATATGATTTCTTTGTATATTTTGGATATTAACCTTTTATTGGATATATCAATTGCAAATATCGTGTTCTATTCAGTAGGCTGCTTTTTTTTTGTTTGTTTTGTTGGTGGTTTCCTTTACTGTGCAAAAGCTTTTTAGTTTGATGCAGTCCCAATTGTTTTTTGGTTTCGGTTTTTGCTTTTGGTGCCCTAGCCTGAGAAGTTGGATCCCCAAAATATTGCTAAGATTGATGTCCAAGAGTTAACTGCATGTTTTCTTTTGGGAGTTTTATGCAAACCCAGAATTTTTAAAGTTCATTGCATTATTGATGAAATTAGAAAGATGTTTTGACTAGAAGCTGCCTCTTAGTAAAAAGAATATAACTATATAGGTGAAACCCAGAGAGTCTAACCAAAATTAAGGCATTGATTACCAAATTGAATTGCTGGAGCATTTAAGCTGATGTGGTTTTATAACCTCTCTGTGTTAGATTATTTTAAAATACTTATTAATCCCGTTTTATAACTTATAAGTCATTGACTTTTTTAATTTATTCTTATTATTTTGGACATACATAAAAAAGGTGAGTATATGACTATTACTGTTGTAATTTAGTTTGTATTTGGAAACCTCCTAAATATAATTTTTACAGTATAGTTACAGAGAAAAAAATGGGTGCGTGTTGAAATTCAGTACTCCTTGGGTCAGGTCTGAAGGGTAAGAATGAATTCTTTTTGGAAAGTGAATCCATTTTCTCTCCTCTATTTTAATTTGTCATTTAAAAGAACATTCTGTTGATGAAGCACTTCCGTGGTTAGTTAATATTTGATAAATTTATATACCTTATCTAGTTGATACGAATTTGGTATCTCGACTTGATTCCTCTCCGTACACTAAAAGGGACTGAGGCATAATAGCAGTAGAAGATCTACCATAATTTCTCTTGTAACTGAACTCAAGGGATTTGCCTCTTGGGGTGCATTAAATTGAACACAACCCAAGGTAGTGTTGAAGGCAAAGAACTTTTTATTACTTGTTGTAAGTAAGGAGACAGGGAGCTAGGTCTCAAAGCACTGCCTCCCTGTGGGGTTATACAGGAAGCTTTTATTCTGTGTGTTTGGGGGTAGAGACAGGGAGCTTGCATATACTTTAAGGAACTTACACATATTCTGTTACTTAGGCACTTTTGTTCTATTATGCATGCCTAGCACGTCAACATGCTAGTGCGTAGATCGTCTGTTCAAAAAATGGCAGAAAACCCCTCCCATAGGAGGCGATATGTTCTAATAAGCTAAAGGTAACTTCATGACAACCCGGGGCTTCTGCACAGGTCCTCAGCTCATCCACAGGGGCTCAAACTGGCTCACAGAAGATTAAACACCCCCCAGGGGAGTACCAGGTGAAACAGTCTGGCCAAGTGTCTCCTTGGTCACACTGCTGGTTGTGTAAAACAGAACACATTCCTTCCCTGCGTTTGTTCCTTCCCTTTCTCCCTTCTGCTTGATAGCTTTCAGAGCTCTGCTCTGAGTAATGTTCTGTTGCGTCCTGGTTAACACTATCAATACGCCAACTTATGTATAACTATAGATTAAAAGATGTAACATCCTGTTTATCACTGTTTATCTTTATATTGATGCCATGGTCAGTAAGGCAAGTAATATAATATATAATAAAAATGTAATAAGGCAAGTAATATATTAGGAAATTAATCCCATGTTACTGATGAGGAAATAAAAACAGAAAAGTAAAGTGACTTGTCTAAAGTCACATGGATACTAAATGGCCAAGTGTCAAAGTGTAATTTTCCAAAATGTTAAAGACTGATTCTTATACAAATACAGAATGAACATATGTCACATTCAGTTCACTAATGAGGGAACCAGCAGGAGAAAAAAAATTGGTTCAAAGAGGAACAGAGATTATATAGTATATTAGGGTTCTCCAGAAAAACAGAACCAGTAGTATATATATAAAGAGATTTTTTTAAAGTTTATTTATTTTGAAAGAGAGAGCATGAGTGACGAGAGAGGGGCAGAGAGAGAAGGAGAGAGAGAATCTGTCGGTGCAGAGCCCAACACAGGGCCAGAACTCACAAACTGTGAGATCATGACCTGAGCCAAAATCAAGAGTCAGATGCTTAACTGACCGAGCCACCCAGGCACCTCTAGAAAGAAATTTATTATGAAGGATTGGTTCATGCAGTTATGCAGACCTAGAAATTCCACACTTTGCCTTCAGCAAGCTGGAGGTCTGGGAAAACCAGTGGTGTAGTTCCAGTCTAAATATGAAGGCCTAAGAACCAGAGGAGCCAGTGGTCTAAGTTCCACTCCTGGTCTGAAGGTCCAAGAACTGAGGAATCTGATGTGGCAGGACCAGAGAAGATGGAAGTCTCAGCTCAAGTGAAAAGCAGATTTGCCCTCCCTCTGCCTTTTGGTTTTATTGAGGTTCTCAATGGATTGGATGATGCCCACTCTTGTTGGTGTAGGCAGTCTGTACAAAGTTCTATTCACATGCTAATTTCATCTGGAAACACCCTCCCAGACTCACCTAGAAATAATGTTTAACCAGCTCTGGCCCGGTAACCCCTTAGCCTAGTTAAGTTGACCTATAAAATTGACCATTACACATAGACTTTGGAGAAAGAACTTTGGAATAAAATTGCTGGGTTAGATACAAAGCTGTCCCTACAGAGATTTTCTTTTCTACCAGACAGAAGTCAGTTGCTTCTTTGCTAGACAAAAATTTACAAGTTAACAAGTAACTTCACAGAGTCTCAGTTTTTAATCAGTAATAAATAGCGAGTCATATAAGGGTATATTCTCTAATGAAGTAATCTTTGGATGGGATTGTGCTCCTATATGACATTGAAAGGATGTCCTGCCTTCTCTTTTAACTTAACTTTTGGATAATATAGTTTTTGGATTATTTTTCTTGACACAAGGCAACATGGGAGCCTAGGTTTTCTGACTCTGAGCCCAGATTTCTTTCTACTCCAGTTTTCTGCCTCTTAATAATATAATATTTTTTCAAGTTTGTGTATTTATTTCGAGAGAGAGAGAGCACACACAAGCAGAGGAGGGACTGAGAAAGAGAGAGAGAGAGAATCCCAGGCAGGCTCTGCACTGATGCAGGGCTTGAACTCACGAACCAGGAGATCATGATCTGAGCCGAAATCAAGGGTCAGACGCTTAACTGACTGAGCCATCGAGGCTCCCCTTCATAGTATAATTTTTAATATGAGAGCAGTCTGCTAATTTTTGCAAAATCAATCTTTGTTATTAGTTTTCTTTTGTGATAGAAATTCCTTTGTTATGCAATGATGGTCATAGAGTTTTCTTCCTCAGAGAAATATTGGGAAACTTAATGGCTATTTGTAAAATTTGCATAAATGCCCAAAGTGAGAAATTGAACTTATAGCTTATATACCATGACTACTTTAGAAAAAAAAAATTTAATATTTAGTTTTGTGAGAGAGAGAGAGAGAGACAGACAGACAGAGAGCCAGCAAGGGAGGGGCAGAGAGAGAGGGAGACACAGAATCTGAAGCGGTCTCCAGGCTCTGAGCTCTCCGCCCGAAACGGGGCTCGAACTCATGAACCGTGAGATCATGACCTGAGGTGAAGCTGGACGCTTAACCAGCCGAGCTACCCAGGTGCCCCATACCACTGACTACTCTTTTATGACATGTGGTTAGCAAATTTCAGAGTCATTGTAAGCATTCTTGATTTTTGACTAAATAATCAAAATTTATAAAAACGTTTTATCAGATTAGCCTTTACATATTTTGAACAAATAGAAGTGAACCATTTTAGATAGTAGGTAACATTTTGTTCACATTAAACAATATAATTGCCTATCAGGTAAACACTGAGCTACTTACTAAAAATTTTTTCCTGGCCGTGAAATGGTTATCTGGAGGTATCCTGTAATGTAACAGTGTTTTGTTGTTGTTTTTTTCTTAAACACTTTTCAAAAAGGTTGGGATACTTTATTCAGTTTAGCCCTCAAGCAGTTAGGCAAGTCTGTTACCATGGTAACAGTAGGTATTAATTTCCTTAGCTTAGTTAAAGGTTTTAGGAACAAAGACATCTCTGAGCTGCTCCACTGAAACCCATCATTCTAAGAAACAGGAGTTAGTTTGTCCATTCTCTAGAAGATGATAGCATTCTAAATGGAAGAGTGTTGTACTCCCTTTTTTTTAAAGTTTATTTATTTTGAGAGCAGGAGGCAGAGAGAAGAGAGGGAGAATACTGAGCAGGCTCTGCACCATCAGCTCGGGGCCCCATGTAGGTCTTGAATTCACAAACTGTGATGTCATGACCTGAGCCAAAGTCAAGAGTTGGACACTTAACCGACTGAGCCACCCAAGCACCCAAAATGTTGTACTCTTGAGATGAATTTCTACTCTGGCAGAGTGAAGTAGAGTGTGATTTAAAAGCTAAGTGATTAAAAAGCTATATCTTCTTAGTTAATATAGGATACAGTTGGTCTTAATTTTCCCGTATTTGATCTAAATTAAATCTTGAATCTTACAGGTGTATTAAGTGCCATGAACTAAAAGGCACTTAAACTGCCCTCAGTAGACAGCTTGTCCTACTATCTAATTAATGTCAAATAAAATAGTTTAAGATGAATTTTTTAAAAATATGATTCATAATTTGGGGAGATAATCTCTTAACATTTAACTGGTTAATATTACTAACCCTCTGTAATAAGCCCACTCATTCTGCTATCATGAATTTCATTTTGCAAGTAATATATCAAAAAAGTTTTACTAAGAAGTTGTATTCTTATTAAGTATTTTATCAGTGTATTATGGTAATTAAAAAATAGCTGTAGTTGTTAATACCAGTAGTGTTGACATTTTCCAGTCTTCCACCATTTTGTTTGTGTTCTGTCATAGGAGTTGGCTTACTTGTGGTGGGGCACATGTGATTTGCTGCTTGCTTTGGTACTGACTGTGGGCTAAATGGTTTTCACATTTTTAAGAAGCTGAAAAAACTCAAAAGAAGAATATTTTGTGAAATTTGTATAAATCTAGATTTCATTGTCTTTAAAGTTTTATTAGAACATAGCTGTGCTAATTTAAGATTACTTATGGCATTTGTGCCACAATGTCTGACTAGAATATTTACTATCTGACTCTTTAGAGAAAAAGTTGGCTAACTCTTATCTTACAGTATAAAAAAATGTAGCCTTGGTTGTTAATTTAAAAAAAACGGGGCACCTGGGTGGCTCAGTCGGTTAAGTGTCCGACTTCGGCTCGGGTCATGATCTTGCGGTTCGTGGGTTCGAGCCCCGCATTGGGTTCTGTGCTGACAGCTCAGAGCCTGGAGCCTGTTTCAGATTCTGTGTCTCCCTCTCTCTGTGCCCCTCCCTTGTTCTCTCTGCCCCTCTGTCTCAAAAATAAATAAACATTAAACAAAACAAAAACCTTTCCCTCTTTTATTGGCAGACTTTTCTTTCCTGATTGCTAAAAGTAATACATGTTCTTATAGAAAAATTGGAAAGTTTAGAAAAGTATAAAGAAGAAAATTAAAAACTATCTTCAGTTTTGGGATAACCACTAATATTTTGGTATACGTTGCTCCAAATATATAGTATGTAAATATATGTATATGTATGAATGTGTGTACATATGTGTATATGTGTATATGTATACATGTCTCTATAGAATATGTATATATACACATAGAAAAATACACATATTTATTGTGTAAAATTAGACTCTGACTTGCTTTTTTGCTTGATAAATTATAAGAATATATTAAAACAATTTTTTTAAATATTTATTTTTGGGAGAGTGCAGGCAAGGGAGGGGCAGAGAGAGGGGGACAGAGGATCCGAAATGGGCTCTGTAATGATAGGCTAACAGCTGTGAACCCGATGTGGAGCTCGAACTCCTGAACTGCAAGATCATGACCTGAGCCAAAGTTGGATGCTCAACCAGCTGAGCCACCCAGGTGCCCCAAGAATATGTTTTTAATGACTACATAGTGCTTTGTTTATGGATGTATCATAATTTATTATTTAACTATGTTTACCATTGTTGAACATGTTTTCAACTTTTTATCGTTATAAATATTATATATTACATCATATGATATGTATCATAAATACTATTATATGTAACAAGTATGGCTATCCTTGTATATAAATCTTTTTTTTTCTGTGCATATTATTTTTTTTATTATTACTATTATTTTTTAAACTTTATAGTTTATTGTCAGGTTGGTTTCCATATAACACCCAGTGCTCTTCCCCACAAGTGATCTCCACCAAGACCATCACCCCCCTTTACCTTTCCTCCTTCCCCTTCCCCCCTCAGTTTGTTTTCAGTATTCAAGAGTCTTTCGTGTTTTGTCTCCCTCCCTCTCCCTAACTCTTTTTCCTCCTTCCCCTCCCCATGGTCCTCTGTTAGGTTTCTCCTGTTAGACCTATGAGTGCAAACATATGGTATCTGTCCTTCTCCGCCTGACTTATTTCGCTTAGCATGACACCCTTGAGGTCCATCCACTTTGCTACGAATGGCCAGATTTCATTCTTTCTCATGGCCATGTAGTATTCCATTGTATAGATGAACCACATCTTCCTAATCCATTCATCAGTTGATGGACATTTAGGCTTTTTCCATGATTTGGCTATTGTTGAAAGTGCCGCTACAAACATTGGGGTACAAGTACCCCTATGCATCAGCACTTCTGTATCCCTTGGGTAAATCCCCAGCAATGCTATTGTTGAGTCATAGGGGAGTTTTATTGATAGTTTTTTGAGGAACCTCCACACTGTTTTCCAGA